>OZ024902.1:117664868-117807368 GCA_964017125.1 Flabesymbios commensalis | reverse complement strand
CAGTGTTAACCTATGTTAAAGCATCAACTGATATATTTCCAATCTTCACCGACTCAAGCGTAAGGCACACTATCGCGAACGCGAAAATTGTCGAATACACTGTTTTATCATTGCCAAAACACACCAACACGAGCAAGAACGAAGTCAATTTGCGACTTCATGTTGGTGTGTTTTGACAATGACAAAATCATAAAGATTTCATGTCATCCTTTCCAACACTGCCCCAACATTCAGACGGTTCAGCTGCTGGTTCAGCTAAGCATGTTGAGTGTTGTGTTGTCACCGCTGGTTTAAAATCAGATAATACACTCAAAACAACTTTTTATAGGTCTGCTATGGATGTCAAATTCTAATAATAGGTTGGTATGTTTTCTAATAAAAAAATAGCCAAACTTATAGATAGGACTATCCTTTGTAGAAAAAACTGTATTTTTCATATTTCAAAATATATGAACGATATATATAACTTTTATTATTTTTTAGTGTAATAGGTAAAAGGCACATCAGATGCTTCTTTGTATCGCCAAGTAACGATGAGTTTGTTGTCGATCTGCCGCCTTGTATTGCTCTCGTAGCTTTCTATTATCAATTTGCACACTTATAATCCACTTGTACCTTGTTCATTTACATGTGTTTTTCTTATATATTTATCTTCTTGTGCTTATACATATGTTACCACACTATAATTATATACCACGTCTTTTTTATACATATGTTGAAATAGTATAGAAAACATTATACACTCAATATTATATATACATTATATTTATTATTATATATATATATGTTACAATTATACTTTGCACCTTTATTATACACATGTTATAGCACTGTTATATACTTAAAAGCACCACAGTTTCACGCACTTGTTTCCACTGTTATTTTTGCACAAGAAAAGGTACTTAACACGATTGTTTTATATAACGTTTAACGTCAATAACACATGTAACATTTTAATAATAAACTGACAATAATATCAGTGTTTTGGTTTCTTATATCGTCGTTACGCCACTTTGTGATTTAATGATATTTGTTTTATTGAATTTAAAGCTACTATTTTCATTCTTTTGAAGATGGAATTTCTACCGAAAGCAGTCAATAACTAATCATATAGTAGCATTCGAATTTTTAACAGGTTTACGTTAATTTATCCCACAATACCTTAGGTCCAACAAAAAAATCAGTTTCAATAAATAAATGTACGTCTGGCAATGTAATATTTCATTAGTTTCGTCTAAGATATGCACAGACTGCACTGCTCACAACAAACCGAAGAATCTGTTTATCCACGCTACAAACTGATTGGATCTCGAGCCAAATCGCTGGTTTTTTGTTGTATAAGCATATTTTATTGAGCAATTGAAACAGATACAAAATAGTAATGCAAGGTTTCGTTCGCTGAGTGGTGACATGATGATTGGTTTCGTGCAGGCTGTTGAGTTGGTACGGGGGTGGAGGGGGCGCAGAGCTCTGTCGTGTAGATCCATTGGAGTGGAAGTGAGGGCAAGATAAAGTGTACTGTGCCAGTATAAAACTGTTATAACTGGTTCACCGAAGACAGTGTGGCGTCTGAAACTGAAGTATGACAGCCAGGAATCCATTAGCTGAGTGTTGCGATAAGTTGCAGACACAGGTATTAGACAAGCTGCTGTCATATTAGGCACAGGCATTTGCATAGTTATTAATTTTGCAAGCGTTTTGCTCAGTTAATGGTGTTGATGATACTTGCAAGTAGTGTAGTGTACCGTAGAAATATAACAAGGTTTGAAACGAGTCCCCCACTCCTTCATGGCTTTATAGAGAGATCTATTGGTAGACAACCGCCATCAGCCTATGTGCTATATTTAGTAACATTGCGTCATTTTCTTTCCTGGGGCTGATTGGTCAAGATAAGTGTCGTCATGAGATGACGTAATAATATGGGCTCCACAGGGTAACATCATTTATGATTGCCTATTTTCAATGACCCCCGTCTAGACAAAATATAAATATACAGTGCTATATATAAATGGACAACATTAATGTTCAGTAGTAAAAGTGAATAATTAACATATTTTGTGACCATAAAAAATTGTCCTGGTGTAAAAAATAATTAAATATTTTTTTATCTGGTCAGGTTGTTGTGATGTGTAACCAACTGGGGTAATACACAGAGCACTGTGCTGCCTGTTCCGACCAGACACAGACGGCACGCGTGTATCAAAATGCGGACAGCTCTCCCAGCAAACACGAAGACTCGACCCAATGTTGTGTCAATGTTGGTCCAGCGCCGTTGGCGGTGGGCCAATATTGAAACAGCATTGGGTCAAATGCTCGCGTTTGCTGGGCTCCACACAGGTGTCTGTCTACACCCACCCCTCCGCCACCATAATATTCTCGCCAGCCGATCAGGGTACTTTTAGCAAGACAGCCGGCCAATCACAAGCTTACAGCAATACTTGAAATTGAAAGCGGGGGACATATGACGTCAACCATCTGCACATTTTAACATGCGAAGGAGCAGTGTCTAGGGTGAGCAGTGTACTGGGGTAATTGATGTAAGCTATCATTGTTATGAGCCTTCATGTACACTTGTTACACAAACTAGAGACGATAAACCAATGTTGATTCGATGTTGGGCTACCGTCTTCGACATCAGCCCAACATTAAGCCAACTTTGAGTCAACGTCTTGTGGTTTGTAGGTGTAGCACGTGGATGTAGATGTTTCCCTCTCACTCAGCTGTACACATTAACAGGCGACATTGCTGAAGGAGTGTATAGGCCTACGTGGGTGGAGCAATTGTACAATGATCATCAGTAAAGACATTTCACATGATAGTGTTCACGTTTTTAATAAGCATTTTAATATGAATGACAAACGCTATGAAACACTCAATCTGTCAATTGAAGTCCATAAATTGATCATTATGTGTCGCACTGGGAAAACTTATACGTTAAGACAACTAGTATATCTAACTTTATTTAAATGAAGTATATTAAATTACGATGAGGCCTACTGGATTGCATTCCTACTGGAATAACTACAAAACCACCAGTATTAAGCTGGGGGTCAGCATTAGGCATGGTTCCAGGTGGTCTTCCAACGCTCAATTTTTGTTAGTAAAAATAGATGAATGCATTTTGGCGCAAAAATAGAACATCATACGGCAAACAAGATATTAATATTGCAGTGTCACTAGAGTATTTGTTATATATTTTCTATACCGTTAACTTTTCATAAGTTTGATTTCGAACTCTTCCTCTGAGATATTCATTTAGTTTTTAGCTGAAGTTTTTGCGCCCCCACATCACTCCCCCCCCAATATAATCAAAGGCAAATTACAATACAAATTAAATGAGACACAGTCCAGTAACCAGGGTAACATAAAAACATATCAGTTTCACTATAACAGCGCCGCCACGTAACGGGGGGGGGGGTGTTACACGGTTAAATCCGTCATTTTCTTGAATGTGATGTTGGTATCCACATGCATACACCCACACCAAAATAATATTAAATGGACTGGCCCAGTCTGAGCCAGTTTTTTATTGTTATAATACCAAGGGCTGATCTAGGATTGCTTTAAACAGATATAATGCATTATTAATGTGGCATTGTGTCAGCTATTTTGAATTTTTGTGATTTTCTGAACATTTTTTTCAAAATATCTAGTAGCAAACATGGTATGTCCTTGCTACAAAAGTAACCTATTTTTCGCGCACGGTAGCTTTAAAACTATGTTTGTGGGATTTCCAAAGGGGCAAAGACCCTTTGGTGTGATTGATGCAGGTAAAATGGTGCAGTACCTGATTAAGACACTGGTTGACTTTGCATCTTATCTATTCCTCTCAAAAACTTAAATAACAAACGGTATAAACGACATTTATGGTGTGTGTATTACATGGGGTAATTTCGAAACTTTTGTTTACTATAGTCAGCAAATCATAAAGTGTTATATAAGGGTATTAAACTCAAATTTACTTTATGATATATGATCCGCTGAACAATATACATTTGCAACAGAATACCAACTTAAATAACATCATATTAATTATAATAATAATAGCTGGACCGTCAAAATAATTATGTGTACATTTATTGGTATAGGATCTTCGAAGCATATTACCAGTTTATTGTGCATATAATTATTATATGCAAATTAACTTTAACCTTTTAACCGCCAAGTGATTTTCATTTACTTCTTGCAAACGCCATTGACAACTGGAAGTGAGCGGAAATTATTCAGATTTAGCGAAATAGAGGTCAATGATTTTGTAATCTTGCTGATTTATATCAACTGTTATTTTTACCATGCTGGTATTTACTGTGCCAATAAAAATAATACAAATATAATTGTGACCGCCGTTGACCTATGGACCAGAAAAATAGACTTACATCCATTTTAAAAGTCCATAAAGTTGACCAACACTTCATCACCAAAACATGCTTATTGGTTGGAAAATGGAGGTTTAATTATCTGATTATTTCAAATTGTTCAAAATACTTTGATTCTGATGAGTAGCCTACACCAGTAGTTCATATGTGTACAGTTTTAATAGGCGCTCGGTGGTAAAGCTGTGAAACAAGCTCGACCTCATTTGTTTTCACCGAGCTGGCTAATACAATGAAGTATGAGGGAGGGTTCTTATATAACCTTGTTTTCACCGAGTGACGTCACTGCGTTTCACAGAATAAAGTATGGGGGAGGGGGTGTTATATAACCTTGTTTTCACCGAGTGACGTCACTGCGTTTCACAGCACCAACAAAACTCGCTACACTTATCCAATGCTGATTTAATGCTGGCTCGTTGTCTACGATGCTGACCCACAATTAAACCAGCAGTGGGCTGGCTTGTCATGTTTACACTGACAGAGATATATTTTAGTTTAATATTGGCCTATCATCTTCGATACTGGCCCAACATTAAAACAATACCGGTTCAAAATCTTCTGTTTTTTTCTGTGGTAATGCTGTATGCGCCTCAATCTTGTTACGTGATATACCCCCAGCTGTCATATATTGTACAGGTCATACATTGTCATACATTTCACAAAGATATTTTAGATACTGTCCGACGATATGAACATGAAGCGGATCAAGAAGACTCTCCAAATATGTATTTAAACGATGAATTAAGCTATGATGAAGTAGAAAAGGCTGTACGAACATTACAAAATGGTAAATCCCCTGGCCTGGACAATATACCAAATGAGATTTTGAAAAACAAAGAAGTAATTATGTGCCTTAAATTTGGTACTTGTATGACCCGTGTGTACCTTTGAATTACAGAAGTGTCAGTCTGTTGTGTACAATGTTGTGTACAATGGCTTAGAGGTAAAGTGATCCAAATCCGCATTTTCTCATTTTCGTATAGAAGGCTTTAAAGTTAAAATCAATTTAAAATATATATATATTTCGTTTTTAATTCAACTTTGTTATGTCCATAATTAGAAGCATAGGGGAAGTTTTGCATTGTTTTCTAATTTTCATTTCTACTGACAGGTTTTTAGTTATCAATGTCGTAGAACCCATTTCTATTTTATTTTATAAATAACATTTTGAAATTTAGAAATATAAATTTATATTTAAATATCACAAACTAGTATAGAAACTGTCTAGTGTCTCATCATCTTGTTCTAGTAAATATTTGGTAATGATTGGCATATCACAAACTGATCCACATAAGGGGTGTTTAATAACATTTCAGCAGCCATTTTCTGTATATCTCAGAGGTAAACTGATCCAAGTCAAAATGTCCCTATATAAACTAATGGACTTGGATCACTTTACCATTGACGAAAAGTATCAATTTTGAAAGTGAAAAAATATATTTTGATCAATATGCCCGGAATTTTTTGGCGAATGGCTTAGATATTTTAGTATATTATTCTCTATATACTTAGCTTTCCCAAAATGACATAAACAGAA
Source organism: Flabesymbios commensalis (assembly GCA_964017125.1). Lineage (NCBI taxonomy): Eukaryota > Metazoa > Annelida > Polychaeta > Terebellida > Flabelligeridae > Flabesymbios > Flabesymbios commensalis. Next base: position 117,801,458 of record OZ024902.1, on the reverse strand, counting down.
AAAAATCGAATTTTGGACTTGGATCACTTCACCTCTGGGGCGGGGGCCCTAGGGTAGTGGTTAGCACCGCTGCCTTTCACGCCAGAGTCCGGGGTTCGGTTCCCGGTCTCGGCGGTTTGAAAGAAACAAAATTGTTTCTTCCCCATCCACGTGTGAAAGTTAGTATTGTGGGGAGCCTCCGTGACCGAGAGGTAGCGTGCTCGGCCTCAGACCGCCAGGGCTCGAATTTCGAATCCTGTGTCTGGAGGACAGTGTCATCTCAATCATCTCACCATCCTCAGGAGGTTCTCCTGGCCCAGTTTAGCCTATATGTGCACAAAGGTGGCCTAAAGCCCGATTCATTTCATTTTATTTCACCTCTGAGCCATTCAATTATACTCCTCCATATAAATACTCGGCTAGTGAGACACTTTGATACGTTAACTCAGTTTTCAGATTTTCAAAATGGATTCAGTCAAAAAGATCCTGTGAAGACAACGCATTAGTTCTTTATTCTGTGCTAAGAAATGGGATGCTCGAACAGAAATCATCATATATTTCATTTATAGATTTTGAAAAAGCATTTGATTGGATTGACAGGGATATGCTGATGTATAAATTGATTTCATATAATATCGATGGCAAGTTTTATAAAGCTACCAGAGCTATGTACAATAACACAAGAGCAATCGTAAAAGTTGTTCTGAAGTTGGTTTGACACTCGATTTGTAGTCAGACAGGGCGACACTCTCTCTCCAACATTATTTAATATTTTCCTAAACGATTTGGTAACCGACATTGAGAATCTCCACTATGGTATAGAAACAGACGAATTTTCCCTTTCTGTACTATGTTATGCAGATGATATAGTGATAATTACTGAGAATGAAGACAACATGCAAATAGTGCTACACTACATAGCAGTCTGGTGTAAAAAATGGCGCATGAAAGTTACCACAAAAAAAAACGAAGGTTATGCATGTATGCAGGAAACTATGTAAATCTACACAAGCCATTTTTAATTTAGATGGCACCGAATGAGAATAAGTGTCAAAGTATAAATATTTGGGTTTCTTTTTTAATGAACATATGGATATGAGAGAGGGAATTAATGTTTTATCTGAAGCAGCTGGACGAAGTTTTAGTGGTATAATTGCAAAATTTGTCTCGTTTCGTGATGCAGTATTTCAAACTTATACAAAACTTTATAAGAGTTGTGTCGTACCTATAATGGGCTATTTTTCAGGTATATGGGGCTTTTTAAAATATCCCGCGATTGATAAAGTACATAACAGGGCTTGTAGGTTTCATCTAGGTTTACATGCTAAAGCACTAATTCCCGCACTTCAAATAGAAATAGTTTGGATGTTACCTAAATACCGTCATTTTCTAAATATTTTTAATAACTGGAACAGGTATAACAAAATGGATGTAAATAGAATAACCTATAAAGTTTTAATTTGGGATAGTGAACAAAAAGTTAAAAGTTGGACTAATGAACTCAGAAACATATGTCGAATACTTGAATATCACGAACTGGAATTAGATGTATTGTATGATCTTAAACACATTAAAAAGCTCTTGTGCAATTTACAAACTTCTGAATAAAAAAAAATTACTGAGTAAACCTAAACTGAGACTTTTTATATCATATAAAACCACATTCGATGCGAAGAATTACCTTTGTAAACACTTTTCAAAACGTTAATTTCTCTATTTGTCCAACTTAGGGTAGGCATCTTGCCCTTGGATTTTGTGGATATAGCCTGGAGTAGGATAACTACATTGTTATATAATTGATTATTTTATTCTATTTTTTTATATGTCTCTCTAATGTTAGTAACCTAAGTAAAACAAAATACAGTCTGGTGTAAAATAATGGCATTGTTACATTTAAATTAGTATTAAACTACATGTATGTTTTAATTTTATTTGACTAATTATATTAAAAAACTCACGTGACGTCATTGATTAAACTTGTATTTAAACTGATATACAAGCCCAAGATGGGCTGGGTGTTCTAAAAATATTATTATAAAATCACTGTAGGCCTATAAATGTATTATGCACATATCAGTATAATAAACAATACTACTACATTGTACCCATTGGTGTATCCATGTTGACTTTAATTGAGCTTAAAAGAATACATGATGCCTCATGACGCCTATTTATTTTTAACCAATCGTCACTGCCTGCTGCCTTGAGTGCAAATGACGCAATGTTGCTAAATATAGCATTAGGACGATGGCGGTTGTCGACCAATAGGTCTCTCTTTAAAGCCATGAAGGGGTGGGTGTCGTTTCAAACCTTGTTATATTTCTATAGTATATGGACTAGCTGTGGCCTGTTTGAGACAGTGACCATGGTGACTGATCAGAACGCTTGCAATATAAATGACTATGCAAATGCCTGTGTATTAGGCATACCGCATATCAAAGAACACGTGGAATACACGCTGCTGGCTTACACAACGTAAAATATAATAACTGTTTTAGGGAGCAGCTCGGACATTAAATCATGCCAGCATTATGCTGTCATATGAACGACATAATATAATGAGTGTACTAAATAGCAACTCGGAAATGAATAAAATATATCTGCCTGCACCATGTCTACCACCCCGTTGTTGCAGCGGGCTGCAGACCTAGATACCAGACATTCTGTTGCCATATGAACGACATAATATAAAAAGCGTACTAAATAACAACTAGGAAATGAATATGCCTGCACTATTTCTGGCATCCGGATGATGCAGCGGGCTGCAGACCGAGATTTCAGACATGCTGCTGTCTGATTAATACAACAAATATTATAAGCACACCAATACAATGATTTGTCTATAGTCCTACTAAATTTATTGTTAGTACATTTGTTGCACACCATAATGTATATGCTACATCGGTGTGAATACAGCATGGCAAGGCTATAAACTGAATGAAACAGTTATCCAGTGTCACGCACATGCATTTAGTATAGAAAACCGTTGTGTTGCACATATATATTTTTCAACTGCAGTGATTAAATTTTTTTTATCATATTATCTTGAATGTCACCATAAAGAAGAGTGTTTAAAGATAAGTGAACGTCAGTATTTCGAAAATATGCAAATAAAGCGTATGTTATGATACAGCACACATACAATGCTCTGCGCCCTTCACACATATTACCCCTGGTCACTGGACCTGTTCATTCATGTACCATTTCAACTCCCTTTTTTGGAGCCAACAGCACCTTCAGCCATTTCGGCGCTAGGAACTAATCGCACACATTGCCATCTCTGTTCTACCAGGTACTCATTTACATCTGAGTCAAGTCAATCATGTGAGGGCATAGTGCCTTGCCCAAGGGCACAACATCGAAATAATATCTCAATATTGAGAGGGGAGAAACATGATATTTCTCTGTAATATCCTGCACCAAGCGGGATTCGAATCCGCACGACAGGCAGTGACATTGGCAAAGCTCCTCGCTCTAGTCATTGCGCTACGTCCCTCTCTACATGTACATGGTGGAATCGTGTAGGCCTACGTACATGGTAGTATCGTGTACGTACATGATAGTATCGTGTACATACATGGTAGCATCGTGTGCGCAGGCCTACATGGTAGTATCGTGTACGTACAGGATAGTATCGTGCACGTACATATGGTTGCATCATGTATGTACATGGTAGCATCGTGTACGTACATGTTAGCATCGTGTACGTACATGGTAGCATCGTGTACGTACATGATCTTAAAAAAATGGCCCTAATACGCTTCCATACATATGGAATAGAAAAACGTGTGGTTTCGAATCCCGCTTGGTGCAGGATTTTCGGAGAAATATCATGTTTCTCCCCTCTCAATCTTGGGACATTGCTAAGATGACGTGTCCTTGGGCGAGACACTTCACCCTCAAATGCTTCACTTGACTCAGGTGAAAATGCGCCGAAACGGCTGCAGGACTGTATGCTCCCAGTGACCAGGGGGTAAAATGTAAAGTCCGATGATAAGTCTTCTTACTTGATATCAGACTATAAAAAAACTGCACCTTTACCTTTTACCTTTATCCCATGGTCTAATTAAAATTATTTTGTTAGAAATAAACGTACGCGCAAGGTTTATAAAAGTTTCTGTCTATTTGAAAGTGAAATTATCAATGTTGGTATCTGTGAAACATAAATCCCAATAATAAGTACTCAGTGCGAGGTTTAGACCTTCCCAGTCTGCTTTGTCGTATTGCCAAATAAGACGGTTTTATGTGGATGGACTGTGCACTGTTATTAAAGGTATTTCGGCAGATACTTGGTTATGATCGCTCCTCCCCAAAGGGGGAGAAATAGATTATTACAAATTGCTAGTTTTTTATTTATTACAATTTGATCGAGTGTGGTACCCGACGTGGCTGTTAAACGCGTTACCTCGGTAATACATGTTTTTAGATAGTTAGATCCACAAAAATATTGTAATTTGTTCCATTGTGTTTTGAGAAAGTTTGGGTCGGCATTTAGGTCCCCTGTACACAGAAGATCAAATTTACTTGCAAATTGTAACAATGTTAAGTAACAGGTGTCTAAATTGGGGGTTTCTGTAATTAAGGGGTGGAATAAACATTCTGACCTGGGCTGTTTACATGAGAACCACCTGATGGAGACGGTACTGCGACAAGTACTAATTGTCATACAGGACGTCCCCTAGTTCTGGTGGCCTGTGTGAGCCGGTTCTGGAGAACAGCCCAGGAATGTGAATGTATATCAAAGTAAGGATCCTGATTGGTGGAGACGTCATTTCACCACAGGAAGTGACCGCGCCCGTCGGGATCCGCTATAAAGGAAGGCGCCCACAGCCTTCGAGAGGAAATTCAGAGGAAATTCAGAGAGAAATTGGGGAGAATTCTAACAGAGACGTTTCGGGTTTGGACAAGTTTAGTGGGAGTTGCTTCGGTATCTAACACCTTGTAGATCACTGAAGCAACAGCAAAATTATCAACAAATTACACAACGAGATATAAGTACTAACATCGTGTACTGAGAAATTGAATGTTTTACGCTTAATATATATTTTATATATATTCAAGACTTTATTATTTTATCCACGAGTGTTGTGTTTGCCGTGCCAGAACATTGGGACAACGATAGCGTGTCAACGTATATAAGACCCGTTTACATTGGTGCGTATGACCAGGATTGTGTCAACGCATAAACCTTTTTACATTGGTGCCGTGACCAGGATTTGTGTCACGGATAAAACCCGTTTACATTGGTGCCTTGACCAGGATTTGTGTCACGGATAAAATCATTTTACAAAATTCTGCTAACATACAATCTGCAATTAATAAGTTTAAACCACGTAGGCCTACATTGAAACTCCAAAGTGAAAGGTCCGACACTTCAGGACCCGGGTTAAATTCTATACCATACCCCACAGCGTAATAATACTAGTAACATAATTATTACCTATGACATTAAAACATTAAACTTTCAGTTCACGTGAAAGTAAAGAGAGACACATTGAGATTGGTAATTCCATACCCGCCAAATAAACCAATTCTTGCCCTGTACAAAGCTATATCAATTGACATTGGAGCACACTGACCACATCACCGAGGGAGCGTCACGATCCCGCCTCCCCGACACACCAACCTGTACAGCCCGCACAAAACCATGTCACCTATAGTCAGAAAAATACATAAAATGATAATATAAAAACATAAAAATGTGAACATTGAAAAATATGAATTAGTAAACATTGCACGATGCATTTTATTCAATATTGGCATTAAATCATTTTTAAATTGGTGGCTGATATAAGTTGATGCTTGAGTTATATTTGTAACTATGTAGACTTGTGGCCTGAATGGGAAGCACGGTAGTTTGTGGCCTGGATGATAAACACAGTGACGTGTAGCCTGAATGATAAGCACAGTGACTTGTAGCCTGAATGATAACCAGTGACTTGTGGCCTGAATGATAACCAGTGACTTGTGGCCTGAATGATAACCAGTGACTTCTAGCCTGAGTGATAACCAGTGACTTGTAGCCTGAATGATAACCACAGTGACTTGTAGCCTGAATGATAAGCACAGTGACACGTGGCCTGAATGATAACCACAGTGACTTGTAGCCTGAATGATAAGCACAGTGACTTGTGGCCTGAATAATAACCAGTGACTTGTGGCCTGAATGATAACCAGTGACCTCTAGCCTGAATGATAACCAGTGACTTGTAGCCTGAATGATAACCACAGTGACCTGTAGCCTGAATGATAAGCACAGTGACGTGTGGCCTGAATGATAACCAGTGACTTGTGGCCTGAATGATAACCAGTGACTTCTAGTCTGAGTGATAACCAGTGACTTGTAGCCTGAATGATAACCACAGTGACTTGTAGCCTGAATGATAAGCGCAGTGACTTGTGGCCTGAATGATAACTACAGTCACGTGTAGCCTGAATGATAAGCACAGTGACTTGAGACCTGAATGATAACCAGTGACTTGTAGCCTGAATGATAACCAGTGACTTGTGGCCTGAATGATAAGCACAGTGACTTGTAGCCTGAATGATAAGCACAGTGACTTGTAGCCTGAATGATAACCAGTGACTTGTAGCCTGAATGATAAGCACAGTGACTTGTAGCCTGAATGATAAGCACAGTGACTTGTGGCCTAAATGATAACCAGTGACTTGTAGCCTGAATGATAAGCACATTGACTTGTAGCCTTAATGATAACCAGTGACTTGTAGCCTGAATGACAACCACAGTGACTTGTGGCCTGAATGATAACCAGTGACTTGTGGCCTGAATGATAACCACAGTGACTTGTGGCCTGAATGATAACCACAGTGACTTGTAGCCTGAATGATAAGCACAGTGACTTGTAGCCTGGATGATAACCAGTGACTTCTAGCCTGAGTGATAACCAGTGACTTGTAGCCTGAATGATAACCACAGTGACTTGTAGCCTGAAAGATAAGCACAGTGACTTGTAGCCTGAATGATGACCAGTGACTTCTAGCCTGAGTGATAACCAGTGACTTGTAGCCTGAATGATAACCACAGTGACTTGTACCCTGAATGATAACCGGTGACTTGTAGCCTGAATGATAACCAGTGACTTGTGGCCTGAATGATAACCAGTGACTTGTAGCCTGAATGATAACCACAGTGACTTGTAGCCTGAATGATAACCAGTGACTTGTAGCCTGAATGATAACCACAGTGACTTGTAGCCTGAGTGATAACCAGTGACTTGTAGCCTGAATGATAACCACAGTGACTTGTACCCTGAATGATAACCGGTGACTTGTAGCCTGAATGATAACCAGTGACTTGTAGCCTGAATTATAAGCACAGTGACTTGTAGCCTGAATGATAACCACAGTGACTTGTAGCCTGAATGATAAGCACAGTGACTTGTGGCCTGAATGATAACCAGTGACTTGTAGCCTGAATAATAAGCACAGTGACTTGTAGCCTTAATGATAACCAGTTACTTGTAGCCTGAATGATAACCACAGTGACTTGTGGCCTGAATGATAACCAGTGAATTGTGGCCTGAATGATAAGCACATTGACTTGTGGCCTGAATGATAACCACAGTGACTTGTAGCCTGAATGATAAGCACAGTGACTTGTAGCCTGAATGATAAACAGTGACTTCTAGCCTGAGTGATAACCAGTGACTTGTAGCCTGAATTATAACCACAGTGACTTGTAGCCTGAAAGATAAGCACAGTGACTTGTAGCCTGAATGATGACCAGTGACTTCTAGACTGAGTGATGACCAGTGACTTGTAGCCTGAATGATAACCAAAGTGGCTTGTACCCTGAATGATAACCGGTGACTTGTAGCCTGAATGATAACTAGTGACTTGTGGCCTGAATGATAACCAGTGACTTGTAGCCTGAATGATAACCACAGTGACTTGTAGCCTGAATGATAACCAGTGACGTGTAGCCTGAATGATAAGCACAGTGACTTGTAGCCTGAATGGTAACCACAGTGACTTGTGGCCTGAATGATAAGCACAGTGACTTGTAGCCTGAATGATAACCAGTGACTTCTAGCCTGAGTGATAACCAGTGACTTGTAGCCTAAATGATAACCACAGGGACTTGAAGCCTGAAAGCACAGTGACTTGTGGCCTGAATGATAACCAGTGACTTGTGGCCTGAATGATAGGCACAGTGACTTGTAGCCTGAATGATAAGCACAGTGACTTGTAGCCTGGATGATAACCAGTGACTTGTAGCCTGAATGAGAACCACAGTGACTTGTAGCCTGAATGATAACCACAGTGACTTGTAGCCTGAATGATAAGCACAGTGACTTGTAGCCTGAATGATAAACACAGTGACTTGTAGCCTGAATGATAAGCACAGTGACTTGTAGCCTGAATGATAAGCACAGTGACTTATAGCCTGAATGATAAACAGTGTCTTGTAGCCTGAATGACAACCAGTGACTTGTAGCCTGAATGATAACCAGTGACTTGTAGCCTGAATTATAACCACAGTGACTTGTAGCCTGAATGATAAGCACAGTGACTTGTAGCCTGAATGATAAGCACAGTGATTTGTGGCCTGAATGATAAGCAAAGTGACTTGTAGTGTAAATGATAAGCACAGTGAATTTAAGCCTGAATAATAAGCAGTGACTTGTAGCCTGAATGATAAGCACAGTGATTTGTGGCCTGAATGATAATCACAGTGACTTGTAGTGTGAATGATAAGCACAGTGACTTTAAGCCTAGCCGGCATGTGAAATAGCATGTATGGATACCATATTAACAAAATATTATCCAACTGTCTTTCATTTTATTTATTTGAAAGTAAATTTATTTAAAATATCACCCCATCATCTTCTGACCATTTGATCGTTATTATGGTTATGAAATAGGCCCTAGTCAAAGACAGAAAATAATATGACCTACCAACCAAATGCGTGTAGCGGCCTACCGATATGTAGTAGCTGGTAAACAATAACCCCTTAACCGCCAAATTATTTAATTGGTCAACGATTTTGAAATCCTGCTGATTGATGTGACGTTTTATCTTTAACATGTGCAAAAGCGGCTTTCTAATGTGCTAATAAAAAATCGAATATAATTAGGACCGGTAGTTATATTGTTTAGCCCTTTCGGGCCTGAATTTACCATTGTCATCTCTATCCACTACAAGCCGCGAATTGCCGTCGCAATTCCCGACTTGTAGTGAATGAAGATGATTTAATGTGATTTAAAAATTGAGAAAAATTAGCATGCATTGGTAAACGTGTTTAATGGAAATTTTCGATCTAAAACCCTTGATTATAGGAAAATTAAAGCTGTTTTCATGGATGTGAAATGATGCTTTAATGCATCGTGAGGGCTTAAAGTGCTAACCACGTTCACTGTAGGCCTATATAGCCGTGTCTGGCCTTTCAACTATGTCTTGACCTTGAAATAAGAAATGACTGAGAAATGATAATTCCATTGGCTAGATTGACATAATGTTTTTTGGTTCAAATTGTGTATGTTTTAGAATTTTTTACTGACGTGAAGTTGTGGGTCGCGGGAGCGAGTCACAACTTCACGTGGATGAAAATTATAGCCCAACTTAATAGGTAGGCTATTGATACCGAAAACATAGAGCATGTTAGAGGAGCAAAATAAATACGTTCTGTGAGAAAAGTTAAATGACGTGGTGCAAAACTAACGGGAGCTAATGAGAAAAATGTCAAAATACAGCAGCCAACACATCGATCCACAAACATTGAACAAAAATATCCGGATATTCTGGTTCCGAGCATCACAGCTTGAGGTGATCTGTGATCCAGCTTTGCATAATCAATATGCTCTATTATATTAATAAGTAGGCCGAAGTGTAGTTCTCCACATCCATCCAATAACGGACGTATTAACATTTAACCCTAAAGCGTTTAAATATATATAAACCATGAACGTCCATGAAATTGTAGGTCGTCGCAATGAGATGGGGTTTTTTCAATTTGAAATCATTATAAATGAAATGATGACTTAGTTAGCCCTTTTTGCTGTTATGGGTGTACGGCCATTTAATTAATGTTCGTGAAATGACACAGCTTGAATTGTAGCATGTTAGCTGTCTCACTTTTAGATCAAAGAGCGGTATATTTATGCATTAGCTTCTCAATACTGGAAGCAGTATATTATATTTCTGACTAAAAAAACCCGTAATCAATGCGTTGAAAACTAAAATATTCATTATAAACGTTTACACGCTATATTGTGTTGATTCATGACTGCTAATCATATCACAACTTCCATATTCAAGATAAATATTAAAAAACGCCCTAGGAAGAAGACCGACATGTTTACGTCAAGGAGAAAGGAAGATATTCGATAAATGCGATTGTATGATGCGCCGAGTATAATCGAATCTAGTGATCCATCATATCTGTGTTCTTTCTTCGACATCAAATTCACAATATGTTAGTTTGTCCAAGATTTTATATAGAAACCTAAATGTCATAGTCCTCATGGTTAACCCTTGAAGCTCTGAATTAATTTTGTAAAAATCCTGGAGGCTAAAGTGTTTATTTCGATTTGAAATCATCAGAAATGATTGAATACCTATGTTATGGGTCTACGGCCATTACAAATATTTTTTACTCTTACAGTGCAGGGATCGACTTTAGTTGTCAGAATCTGAGACGTCAGATTCTGACAACTAAAGTCGATCCCCGCGCTGTGAGGGTTAAGCCATGAAACATTAGCCCATGTAGTGTCATTAACAATGTTAAACCCACTATTGTGCCCCACTTGACCCGTGTAGATTCGAAGATCTGAATCTAATGTTTTAACAATAGACTTAAGTCACATGTGTATTTTCTTTCCAATGAAAACAACACAAAGCATCAACTTATTTCTTTATTACAATACATATATTTCTCGAAAAATCTCTTGTTGCATAATTTTTTTCTAAAATACCATCTGTTAATAAAGTTGATTGTTTAAACCTGCTGATAAATTATACAAAACATCAGATAAAATACCCATTTATTTACATTTGTTAATAGTACATTATGAATGTTCAATCTGGGATAGCATATAACCGGTATAAATTTGGCGAATCTTACAGATTAGTGGAATGTTAGATTGTTTTTAACATTATTGGAGCTAATTACATTAGTAGTTGTAGATCGAGTGTTGCTACACATAGTGTTTAATAATTTTACATTTTTTACAGACATCAATGTGACCGTTTATTTTTCAAATTTTCCATTTACTTCCACACAGAAAAATGAAAGACAAAATTAATTAATACAGTAGAACCTGCTATGAGCAGCCACTCTTATGAGCAGCCAACCTCCGATGGAAGGCCACATAGCCATTTCCCAAAATTGCATTTTGTATACAAATGAACCTCATATGAGCAGCCACCTGCGTTTAAAGGCCACTTTTTTGTGTCGCAAGGGAGACTGCTCATAGTAGGTTCTACTGTACACCTAAAAAGCAACTTTGTAATACATGTATATAAAAGTATATCTTGACATCAATTGAATTCAAAATAGCAACAAAATGTGCTACACGAAGGGGTCAATGTCACACTCTTTATTCTTAAGGGTACTAGTACTGTATTTCAATATGTGACATTAGATTAAACTGATTAAACCCAAATGTATTCCTGAATTATATACTGTGTAACGTTTAATATAAACGCTGGGAATAATTTGGCGCATTTTATTTTTATTGGCATATCATATGACATTTCTTGGATGTGAAATATGTCTCATCATCAAGAATGACATTGTTTGCCTCATGTCACAAATATTTCCCACAGATGTTCCCTTAGAACACTGACTTCTTCAATTTAAATTTTCAGTCACTTGAAGTTGTGTCTCGCTACCGCGATCCACAACTTCAAGTGACTGAAAATTTGTGAAATTTAAGTCTCAACATATAGCAGTGTTTCAGAATTGAAAGCACATTTTACTTTTAACAACTGGCTATACAGGTGCTAATAAAAACACAGAATGTCTACTGTAGTCGACATCAGTCACAGTGTTCTAAGGGGTGATGATCACGTCTATGGCCATCTTCAGCCTTTCTCTTTTTCCTTCCAAAAAGACAATTTGTAAGAGAAAATTAAAAGTAAACTTGCACGATAACCATATATTTTGATACAAATTCTACAAATATAAGTAATTTTTACCCACCTGAAGTTCACAACTTCAAGTGGGTAAAAATTTAAATTCTATCATTTACAAAATTGTGGGTCGTGGCAATGAGATAAAACTTCAAATGGGTGAAAATAGTGATTATCATAGTGAAGAAGTGTAATTATTTGCATTACTCATTACATGTGTTTCATTCAAATAAAACAGTCATTGCTGAAAATTCAAAAGCAAACTTGTAATTTAAAATTGGTGTTGTATTTATTATATGCATCTCCTCATTTAACAAATTCCGAGCAATATTCGGAAAAAAATAAACTCTTAAGCACTTAAATATAATGTTAAACTGAACACTACTGCAGGTTACCTGATTCTCCCTTCACCTGAGATGTACAAAACACAATACATAAAATCATAAATAAACTTATCCATTGCTGGTAAGGTGGAGTCGTTATAGAAATCTAATAGAGTTGTACTTTCAAGAAATATACATTTCATGTTCGTGGAGGTAAAAATACTGTATACATCTACCTTGTTGATCTACAAGTAAAAATGCACTACACCTACAGCCATAATCACTGAGAAAGCCAGAGCTTACTATAAATCCAATAAGTACCGTAGGTGAAAGATCTACAGTTATCACTAGTAATAACATTATAATAAACAGCTTTAACACAACACAAATAGCTATTATATTTTAACTATTCATAATCAGTACATTGTGCTTCATGTCAATCATTACAGTGATCCGTATATGTAATAACAAAATCAGTAAAGTACTAAAATTAATTCCCATTAACGTAATAGATTAATGAAGTAACCTTTAAACCTTAAAGTGCTACACGTCGATATCCGCTTTTGACCTCAATGTTTGTCCTTCAAAAAAAAAATTAGAATGATAAATGAGCATTAACCATTAAAGCGCTGAATCAATTTGTAAAAAACATTTTCAATTTAAAATCATCATAAATGTCTCAGTTAACTCTTTCTGATTCATTTAAGTACCTATATTATGGGTCTACAGCCATTAGAGATATTTTTATTCTTACAGTGCGGGGATCGACTTTAGCCGTTAGAATCTGAAGTCTACAGATTCTGACGACTCAAGTCAATCCCCGCACTGTAAGGGTTAAATTCGAATTATCTTGTGTATGTTTGAGTAACTTTTACTCACATGAAGTTTAAATTACATAACTTAGCTCCTTAATAGTTAATATGCTAGATTGCATTTTGAAGTCTACATAATTTGAAGTCACATGGTTTAAGACAGGCAAAACATAGCATGCTCACATGATTTTTTTTTCCTTTCCATATATACACGGCCGTAGCAGGACAAGGGTTAACCCTCGTGTTCCTACACCTGTATATAATACAATTTCAAGCAAGTTTCAAATTAAATAAAGTAATTTTGAACTGCAACTTTCGTCATTCGAACTTGAAAATTGTGTCAGCAATTCCAGCTTCCAGTGCATAAAAACAACACAAGGGTTAATTCATGATACCAGCTAATATATTGTTGATTAGTACAACGTATTATGCCTTATGCAGTGTTTCTACAGATTTGTTTTTAATTTTGACATATTCTTCTATCAATCAATCAATAAAACTTCTTCATCAACTTCATATTCTTCATCAACTCAATAGAATTCATTGCAACACATTTTCCAAGTAATACAAAATGTGAAGTGAATATAATTATGTGAAAATGTGGTAAGACATAAAATCAAATAATACTTTTAATTACTTCTCAAAACAATAATAAATAATTTGAGAAACTAAATTATAATATGATTACATCAAACATGGTTAACGAAAGACTTGTGAAAAAATGATATGCCTTGTAATTAAATATGCTAAAACAGCTGAAGAAAATTTGGCAGCTAAGAATAATACACATTGAACAAGAACACCCATACTAAACCCTCGAATCCAATGTACTATATTATATAATTAATCTATTCTCTTTCATTTAAAATTAAACTTAGACCGTTCAATACATATTATTATTAATTGTTTGAAATGCCAATAAAGAACAGCTAGGCCCTATATCCACAACTACCACTTATAATGAATGAAGTGATACTTTGATATAAAATAATAGTACATCAGTTATTGAATTACTAGCAATACAATTTATTGTACAAATCATATATTTTCGATTATAGATGTAGAAAATACCATTATTTCTAATTTAAAATTGATTATATGCAAAAAAATGTTCTGCAAGAAAAAACTCAGCTAGCCCAATAAAATACTAAAAGAAGAAATAAAATATTGACGAAATATCATATTTCTATATAGGTGAGAGTTGAACACAAGTTTATAATATAAAACAAGATCCATCTGTGATTCAGTCTCAGGGTTTGTAGAAAGTTAATTAATATTATAGTTGACCGAGATCAGATTATATACATACATTTTAAACCATGACTTAACTGCCTAAACCAGCTATCAGAAAGTCTTAGAACAACAAGCAAGATTCTAAAGAACACAAGAGAACTAAATGCAGCTTAGAGTAGAATAAACTTGCTGGAAAACATTAAATATAATAAAACCTTGTGATAAGATAGATGTGTTGCAGAATCACACAGAGGCTTAGTCAACAATGAGATGTCCATATGGAGTTGACAGAGTGAAGTAATAAAAGTACATACTGGTATGTGATATAAACAAACAGTGATGTTTTGATATAAGGCAAAGTGGCTGATTTGATATAGATCTACTTATACATCCGCGCTTTTTCAATGCACCCATCTAGGATATTCGAAACAAGATACCTCCATCTAAATAAGCACAGTGCATTATCTCTTTTGGAAAGTTAAAACATACTCATCCACACTTGGTCAGCAATCTCAGATATGGATAACAAGTTGAAACAGAAAAAAATATCCAGCAACATCCAAGACATTGAACCACTGCTAGTTTAATGTTGGCCCACCGTCTATGCCACTGGGACAAAATCAAACCAGCATTGGTTCAACATCTTTGCTGGGTATGTGTACAAAAAAACATCAACAAACTAGTTTAAATTAAAATGGCACATAGCGCAGCCAACAAGTTGCACTGAATGAAGTGAATCTTTCACTCAGTAAGGTGTTGGCAGGAGATTCACAGATAAGACCCTGCAGTTAACCCAGCATACTAAGAAGTATATCAAGTAACTCCCAATAAACATTTCATCAACCTTTACCCTGCTACGGTTAATTTATTTTAATATTCAACCACTTGAGGTTGTGTTTCGCTACCGCGATCCACAACCTCAAGTGGTTGGAAATTACTAATACTTGTATAATTTGAGACCAAACATTTACAAATCTTGATGTTTAAACACTCATTTTATTCCCAATATTACAGCGATTCATTTGGGTAATGAAACAGATTAAAACGACTATTGTCGTGATTAGCGGGACAAGAGTTAGCCCTTGTACTGCTATCAGGTTCGTCTTATAAAGGACAAAATTTAAGAACTTTTCAAGGACCACAATATGTTTCAAGGACCAATTCAAACACCAAAAACATTAAAATACGAGTACATAATTATTTTAAAATAAAATAATACATAGCTAATAATACATATCACTGTGCTATTTTTCAAATATGGACTTTAAAGGCTTTACATATTTTTTGTAGAATTCAAGCAATTTCAAGGTTTTCAAGCACCTGTATCACCCTTGCACATGTACACCCAGCAAACATGACACATTCACCCAATGTTGTTTTACTGCTGGGCCAGTGTCGCAGCAGATTCTATACATTGGGTATGTGTATGACGCTGACACAACATTGAATCAACATTAGATGAATATCTCGTGTCTGCTTGGTGATTACATGCAGATGGGTCACATATGTTTTCAAACAAATCTGAAACCAAATAAAATGCCACTCAGATAGATATGATAATATATAACTTGGTTAACCCCGAAAGCGCTGAAATATTCTTGTATAAACTAAAGAAACCATAGGGTTTTTTCAATTTGAAATCATCATAAATGGCTTCCCGCTTCATTTGAATACCGGGACTGGGTCTAAGGCCGTTATAAATATTCAACTCTTTCAGTGCGGGGATCGACTTTAGACAAAGTCAGTCCCGCGCTGAAAGGGTTAATCCTTACGGTGCCGGGACCAACTTTACTCGTAAGAATCTGTCCTCTGTAGACATCAGATTATGACGAGGTAAAGTCCATCCCCGCCCTATAAGAGTAAAAATATTTCTAATGGCCATAACCCAACAACATTACGTATTCAAATAAGTCAGAGAGAGCTGACTAAGACATTTATGCTGATTTAAAATTAATTAAAACCCTTTAGTCTTATGATTTATACAAAACTAATTCAGCGTTGTAAGGGCTAAAGTGCTAACCGTGTCTATAGTCGTTTTTAGCTGTTTTATTTGTACTTCAAACAGGAAAATTTGAATAAAATATGAGCTTTAAATTTTCCAGATTGACATATGTTTCGATTTAAATTCTACAAATGTAAGTAATTTTTTACCCACTTGAAGTTGTGGCTCGCGGCAGCCAGACACAACTTCAAGTGGGTAAAAAATTCAATAATATAACTTAGTGGGTTAAGGGTTAATCAAATAATTCAAATTGGGAGATCTCCACATTTATTTAAATATTTCAGTTATCTGAAGCTGGATATTGCAACGTTAATTCTACTTAAAATGCTTGAACAATTGAATTAGGCAGGTCAAGGGTTAGATTATATACAAGAGACGCAGTCACACTGAGACTATGTTATCTATTGTTAGCTTGGTATTAAATGTTCATACATGGTTAATATGACCCGTTAATACCAAGTCTATATTGCCACGTTGAATGATGACATTAATTCCTTTTCTTTTTCAACTGTACATAACTTTCAAATTGCAATAGCAATATCCATGTTCAAATGAAGAAAAATATCTATATTCCACAGGATACAATTATCCATAAATAATGGTACATTGTTTAAATCAGCATCTCCCGCAAGGTACATGGCTTCTGTAGTGTGGTTGAAATCTTTTGGATAATGTATATATTATAGTACTTTCAAAGAGTTGAATAGACCCTGATCATCCTTTGATATTTCAGCTATCCTTTGGTCGTAGGTTGAACAGCACATCAACAACTGTTTCATCTGCCATGGTGCTGACGTCACCAAGGTCATGGTCATTCACAGCTATTTTACGCAGCACTCGTCTCATAATTTTTCCAGACCGTGTTTTAGGTAGACCTGGTGCGTCCTGCACAAAATCTGGCTGAGCAAAAGGACCTATCTTCTTCCTCACTAAAACATGACATGATAAAATCATTGGCTTAAAATAGTATTTTGTGCAAAGGGAGAAAGTGTCATGTGCTAATGAAATGCAAACAATGAAAGATGGAATCATAAACATGGCTATTAAGATATGCATATGGCACTGCTTTTTCGTCAATAAAGGCTCAGATTGGTACGCCGTCGCCAGATACAGGCAAGAATTTCCGATCTCAGACTTTATCAACCAAAAAGCAGTGCCATATGCATTTTAGCTGATATTTAAATTTTTTAAACTACAATGAGTCAGTGAAACGTAAAGAATTTGCAACCAGAGAACGAATTGTTTACAAGTTTTGGTCGATACAGGAAGTTATCAGTACAAGTCTCATGGTTAATGACACCTGTGGGAGTAAGATAAGTTATGCAATTTAAACATCTGAAGAACGTAAACAAAATCTCTGACCCATATTGTTTATGGAGAGCTAAATTTGATTTTACATTTATTATATAGAATACTATTATAATACACTGAAAACTAAACCCCATTTTTAAAATAACAAGGAGAAATTGCTATTAATTATGGAATAACAAAATATTCAGTTCCCATCTGATGATGAACATGCAAAAAACTGGTTTAATCTATTATCAAATCATATACATGTACCACTATTGGCACATATTATTACATATGCCTTGAGAAGTACCTGGACTGAAAATACTGAAACATTACAACACAAAATTTGCACTATATAAAAATGAAATTACATTTAACTAACCTATATTCTTGAGTTCAACTGCCAGTTCATTTGAAAATGAAGCACCCTGTAAAAATAAAAAATATATAATCTTGAGCATAGAAAATCTGATCAACAAAATAATCTACTGACAGAAAGTTAGTTTAAACACCAGGAAAAAGAAAAATCTGAATAATTTTGTCAATGGATATAGCAGTCTTAACACAGAAAACTGGCCACATATTTTCATAATGTTGTCACTAGAATGATGTAATTCTATGGGAACATGTGATAACGCACCTTCTAGGCTTACAACTCATAGCAATCATAAAAAAACATTTAAGATATTATCTATATTAGAATTTTAAACAGACTTTTTCTAAAAAAAATAAAATGAAGGTACAGGATATCCACTTCTATCAAATAATTAAAAATAAAACACATTTTTTTGTGGTTACATTTTAGAAATAAGATAAAGAATGTTATTTAAAGTTATGATTTCTTCTTACATTTTAAAAATATATTAATAAAGCAATGTTATGAAGTATTATTATACCCTTATAAAAATAACATATATAAAACTGTTTTGTCATCATATATTTTGCATCCCTCAGATATGCATGAACCTCTCTTATGCATGTGTTCAGAGCTGGCACTAGAGATGCATGTATAAGAGAGGGACTCTGTATTAATATATATAAATCACTAAATTGTTACCACAATAATTGATTACTATGGCTCTTTTTATTTAAATTAACCCTAGCTCGGCTGAATGGTTAGATACTACTTTTCATTCATCTAAAACTAGAATTACAGATACAATTTCAAGATTCAAATGACAAAAAAATATTTGTTTTTGTAAAAAATAGTCAACTTACAAATTGAATTATTTCAGTGAAAATAGCAGTACAAAGTTTGATATATCCTACCTCTATAACAGTGATGAAGCAGTAGATACATTCTCCTTTGATTGGATGAGGATGTGCGACAACTGCAGTCTCTGCCACTAGAGGATGCTCAATAAGACAGGACTCGACTTCTGCGGTACTGAGCAGGTGACCGGAGACATTAAGCATGTCATCTATACGCCCCGTGATCCACAGGTAGCCATCTTTATCACGCCTAGCACCTGCAACAAATAAATTGTATCTCATTAACCCTTTCAGCAAAGGGACCGTCTTTATACATCAGAATCTGACGTCTGTAGACATCAGCTTCTGACTATGAAGTCGATCGCCGCAGTGAAAGAAATACAAAATTTATAATGGCCGTAGAACCATGACATAGGTATTCAAATGAAGCGGAAAGAGCTAACTAAGACATTTATGATGATTTTAAATTGAAAGTATTCCTTTGGTCTCCATGATTTACAGAAAAATGATTCAGCGCTTTAAGGGTTAAAAATCAGTATGAAATAACAATTCAAAATAAATGTTCTCTTTAATATTGCCTTGGGAAATCAAGTATGCATGTGTATCTTCATTAAATTAAAGTTCATAAATAAAGTGTCCTTGAAATAAGAATATTAGTTTTCTGCGTCAGAAAAATTTGACATAGACTGGTGGTTCAAAAATATTCAGGCAAAAATGAAGTTATAATATATTAGATGGCCATGACATTGATATGTTTAAATTCTAAGACATTTAATATTTCAGTCCTGAAATCCCGGCAGGTAGACATGTTATATCACCAAGTTATTTATTGCTCTGTAAAGCTAGACAGCTGTCAACATGTGGAATATAATCCAGGAAGTCAACCCTACCCTCCTCTCCTCCTCCATCCCACTTTGCACGAAGCCAGTGCCTTAAGTTCTATCAACATTTTTGTTCATTTATTTTCAAAATTCTCATGACTCAATTCCAGCTGCTAATGGGAATGATTTTTCTCATACATGTATTTAAGCATCTAACAAGCACCCAGATCCACTCATAAAGCCATTGGCAATTCCCGGAAACGCTGTAGAGCTTTGGTCAACAAGCCATCAAAAATGTTACTAGAACAGGACCTAGGTCTAGTTAACATGGGTTTAAAAGTAATCCTGCATGAACTACAAGCTACTCTATTTCCAGCTACAACAGCGCTGTCGGCTGGTATCTAACCTTCCACAAATATACCCTGTAAATGTCTTGTAATTAGTTTAAGATATGAATCATGGTGGATCATTGGTTCAAGTCAACCAAAATGTAAATACCCTGAATACACATTATAATGTCGTCATTTAAAAGAACACCTACCATCACCAGTGCAGTAATATCCAGGAAATTTTTTGAAGTAGGTTGTCTCAAATCTTGTATGATTGCCATAAACTGTTCTCATTATGCCTGGCCACGGCTGCGTGAAAGCCTTTCAACATAGGAGAAACTTATGTAAGATTACGTGCAAGATAAACGCTGGCATCACTAGGATAATTTTCAAGATGGATTAAAAACATGACTTGTGTTACAAAACAGAGAATGCACCGCATGTTAATTAGACTATTGATCTCTACCCAGTAAACACGATTCATTAACCCTTGGAACACTGAGTTATTCAATATAAATTTTCAGTCAGTTGAAGTTCTACCTCACTGCCGCGATCCACAACTTCAAGTGACTGAAAATTAGTTTAAACTTGTGAAAATATAGTCACAACATATATCAGTGCGACAGATTTGAGACGTGTTTTACTTTACACAAGTGGTAATAAAAACACATAAATATCACTGTAGTTGACACCAGTGCTCTAAGGGTTAAAAGCCCTGAAATTTTTTATGAAAACCTTGGAGGCCAAAGGTTTCTTTTCAGTTTGAAATCATCATAAATGTCTTAGTCAGCACTTTCTGATTCATTTCAATACGTATGTTATAGGTCTACGGCCATTAGAAATATTTCTACTCTTACAGCTCTGGAATCGACTTTAGTTGTCAGAATCTGCAGTCTACAGACGGCAGATTAGGACGACTAAAGTGGATCCCCGCACTGTAAGGGTTATTAAAGCATGTTTACTGTATATCCACTCACC
This sequence comes from Flabesymbios commensalis, assembly GCA_964017125.1. Lineage (NCBI taxonomy): Eukaryota > Metazoa > Annelida > Polychaeta > Terebellida > Flabelligeridae > Flabesymbios > Flabesymbios commensalis. Next base: position 117,780,382 of record OZ024902.1, on the reverse strand, counting down.
AGATAGCCTTCTCCCTCTCCTTCTATTAGTTTACCTTCCTCTGTCAGGAGTTCTGGTACAATACCAAAGAATGGGAATGTCTGCAATAAAAATCATAAGGATAAAGCTACAGCATTTTATACAGAGAATCAATACATTTCACAATTATGGTAATTAATTCAATGATATATTTTCTATCCGTTTATATCCTAAATCAGTCTTGGGAAAAGCTCAGTACAATTTGGTAAATCACAATAAAACTAATTTCAGAGAAATATACCTCGGTCATAATGACCTGTATGAAGGCCACACTAAAAAAGTCCACAGCACTACAAATGGTCCTACAATTGTTACGGTATTTGCACAGGTCATTGTGGCCGAGGTATAGGGTGATACTATGTAGTTGTTGATAGACTTACTGCAGAGCCAGGCTTACATGTTGTACATCCTGGTAGTGGAGTGATTGCATGGCCTCCCTGTACAAAAAAATACATAATTAGATATAAGTATGGCATTAGGCAGTCATTTCATGGTCATTGCAAAGACAATTATTGGTTACAACTTATTTCAATTTTTGCAAGGAATTTGAACAGTACATAAGTACCGGTATCATGAATTAGTATCCTGGACAATACTGTATATCGGATAAGGTATGGGTCCATACTATTTGGGGAGATCAGTCCTAGGCAATTTTAGCCTCTCACAGCAGGTTTTTTTATATGGTTATTTCATACTAGTGTTGACACACATGTGAGGAATTAGCCATCCTCACTATCAGCCCCAGGAAGTCGCCAAATTAGATGGGTAGATGGGACGTGCATATGTCGGGGTATACAGTATTTTCTTCATTTTTGTCCAGCTAGATATTAAAGGGACCATCAAAGATACAGCCATGCCATATCATATTCTATTTATATTGTAAATATAATAATGAGCAATACTAGAAAGTGAATTAATCCACGCCAAAAACGACTATAGTCGTTTTTAATAAGATTAATTAGACAAATGAATCCATGTCATTGGGAATGAGCGTTAAATCTTCAAGGTAAGCAAATGTTAGATCTCAAATTAAATTTACTGTAATTTTAACCAATTTGAAGTTGTGGGTTGCGGCAGTGAGTGAAAAGTTAAATTATTGAATTCAGGTTAACCCTTACAGCATAAGGATCAACATTAGTTGTCAGAATCTGACGTCTGTAGATTCTGATGATTAAAGTCGATCTCCGCACTGTAAGAGTAAAAGTACTTATAATGGCCGTAGATCCATAACATAGGTAAAAAAATGAATCAGAAAGAGCTAACTAAGACATTTAAGATGATTTCAAATTGAAAAGAACCCTTTGGTCACCATGTTTTATACAAAATAATTCAGCACTTAAAGGATTAAAGTGAACAAAGAACTGATGACAGACACATTTTGGAATTTTATTTACATAGAATGCATCCTGAATTCTACGTACATTTTTTTGCAGTTAATATGAAAAAATTTTTTTTAACAAAATATATAAGGTACGAGAACAATTACATTCAAACAGGGTTTGATACATACACAGATCTAATGAATAACTGACTGTCTGATACAGGAATTGGTATTCGAATGACAAAGTGTCCCTTTACTGGAACAAAAACGAATAGAATTATTATGCAAATTCTATGCTCCCCGTGGACTGGAAATGGCACACGAATAATAAGATCCAGTGATCAGGGGGTAAAAACTAAAAAAATCGGATGAAAAGTGTGCAGACTTGATATCAGACTCTAAACCTGCACCTTTACCTTTTTTTCCTTTCAGGGAAATAGACATATATTTGAAGACGTGTGATATCCATATATCTTTAAAAATGGCACAGTATTTAATGACATCTAGTTATCAAATCATGTTAAAATACTTCACATTCATTTATGTGGACATGAACATACCGTTTCTGTTTGCCAGAATGTGTCTGTGATGGCACATTTACTGTTACCAATCACCTTATGGTACCAATGCCATGCCTCAGGATTAATTGGTTCTCCCACAGTTCCCAGTACTTTTAACGACTCCCGACTATATCTGCAACACAAAAAGTAATAACGAATACAGAAAAAAATATGTGTTCTGTATCTGGAAATAGTGATACAAATAATGCGTTAATGTTAGAATGGGTATAATAAACTACAGATACTCATTTATGGGATTATTTTTCAGATTACTTCTTTCTTCGCTATACAGGAAGTGCACAGACATTAGGATTTTACAGGTTTTATGTATTAAATAGATATATTTCAGTTAATTACAATTTTTTTGTAATTTGTAATTAACAAATTTTTTGTTCCTTAACGACAAAATAGGAATACGATGCATTAATTATTCATCATCATTGAGTAAATCTATATAATATACAAAATAACCTGATCAAAATTTAAATGACTTCAGGTAATAAATGCAGCTGGTTTATCACATAGGTCTTGAAATGCGGTATTTACGCAACTTACTTGGTAACATAATTATCACCATATTTCATGAGTGAGCGTATTGCAGTAGGAGCTGTGTAGAATTTAGACACTTTATACTTGTCGACTATTGCCCAGCATCTACCAGGATCAGGGTAATTAGGTACCCCTTCAAACTAGAAATAAGTAGGACAATAAATAAAAATATATTAAATTTTAATATTTCATATTCTATATTAAATATATAGTAAATGAAATGCTCCCTCAGATTCAAAGAAGGAAACTAGTTGTTCAAATAATCATAAAATAATAATATCCAGTGCTAGTCTGTCAATTTCAACAAGTTTAATGATTAAATCATTCACAGATAGCTTATAGCTGATCATAATAAAACATTAGGTCTTGTGTTGCGCCATATTTGTAGCAATTCTGGCTTTTTCATTGAATCTGGAAATATCAGCTGCAAATTGATAAAAAATGTCAAAAGAGACTTCTTCACTCAAATGGAAAACACAAGAATAGAATGGTTACTCACGATGACACTTGTGGCCCCGTTAGCGAGTGGACCATAACATACATATGTGTGACCGGTGATCCAGCCGACATCAGCAGTACACCAGTAAACCTCTCCCGGATGATAGTCGAAAACATACTTAAATGTGGTAGCTGCATACAGCAGGTAACCGCCACATGTGTGTAGTACTCCTTTCGGGACACCGGTGGACCCACTTTAAAACAAAGATAAACGAAATTCAGAAAAAACATCTACAAGAACAGTAAAATTGGTTTTGATTTTCAATCCTGTCCTACAATTTTCAAGTCAACTTAACCCTTTTAGCACGGGGAACGTCTTTATATGTCGGAATCTGATTATGACATATAAAGACACTGAAATAATTAGTATATTTCTAATGGCCATAGACACATAGCACAGGTATTCAAATAAATCAGAAAGAGCCCACTAAGAAATTTATGCTGATTTCAAATTGAAAATAACCCTTTGGTCTCCATGGTTTATACAAAAATAATTCAACCTTTTAAGGGTTAACCCTTATTCTGCTGATTTGTTTGTTTCTATTTCTCATTCATTTAAAAGCTGGAATTGCTAACGCAATTTCCAGCTTTAAATGACAAAAAATACTATTATTCATTGAAAAAAGGCACCTTCTAAATTGAAAAACTAGGGCCAAAGGCCTCATGTAGCTGGGGCAAAGGGAAATACTACAAATTGTTCACTTATAAACTTTATAAGGGTGTGTCATTCAGAATGGCATACTTGCTCATAACGGCATGCCCTTATATGCGTATCAAATCTGTGATTTTGATAAAATTGTGATGTTTTACTGTTGATCGCAACACACGCCATGCAACAGCGACAACAGTAAAAGAACGAGGAATGTTGTGTGCTTATTTTATCTATATCAAGACTGATATCAAGGGATAATTAAAGATGCTCATCCTCTTGCCACAGCTTCACCTTGACTGAGGTTGGAAATGTCCCAATTTTAAGTTTGTCATGTCGGACCGGCAACAACCTAATTTTGCCTATTTATCATAGAGCTGAATTAAATCTCCAATTCTAGAGGTGTAGGCCTACTGCATCTGATGTTGTCAAAACCAGCACGGGCCGACTGTTACACAGTATGTGTTTTAGGCCTAACTTCATTGCCTAGGTAGAGGCTAGGTAGGCCCACATCACATCAAAATATTAGATTTGTCCACTATGCATATAATTTTTCAATGAATAGCTAGACTACAATGAGCAGAAAATTATACCCCACAGTTATCAAGTAGCATGGCAAGGGGTGACATGTCTTGAACATCATTTTTTTCAGATATGGGATACTTTACTATGAGATTATATCACTCATACATATCACTATATTTAACTATAAACATAATTATATGAAAACATTACTAAAAGATATTTAGCAGTCTGCATTGAACTTGAATTTGTTATAAACCTACGACAACTTTTTTTAAATTTTTGTTGAAGAACTTAAATATATATTATTTTTCTGACCACATTTTCCACAAACTTTTTTTTTCATTTTTTGTCTAGCTCCCCCCCCCCCTCAGATATCAAATGGTCCCGCCCCTCAGATGGCTTAGTATGTCAACCAGACTCTTTCCCCCTTACAGCTTGATAGGCCGGCCTACTCCATGGAATGTGATGCAGGGGTAACCATGTGGCGCTGAATTGAGTCTGCCAGTAGCCTACCCGGACAGACGTTGAGACTTTGTGCATTAGTAACGTTAGTAGGTCAACACCATCCCCCACAGGGATGAGCCACGCTGTAGCCCTGGAAGAGCCTACACCCAACAGTGACAACCCAAGGTCTGTCCACAACCTTCAGTTGCAATTTTTGTTTGCTACGTTGTGTTGTATTGGGGTTTACAACTTATTGACAATGTAGCCTATTATGTAGGCCTTGGACAGAAAAATTGGGAAACAAGGTGTGGATATGTCTATGAGATCTGTGACAATCAGAATCAATGCTGCTCAGCTGTGGTGTGTAGTGCCTATACCCCAGTCTACGACGCTGGACCAACATTAAAACAACATTGATTCACTGTCTTGTGTATGCTGGGTAGACTATAGGCTAATGTGTGTCGAGACCAGATGAACAACACCACAACATTGATTACAGGTGCTCAGCAGACCCAATGCGATTTAATGTTGGCCCAGCGTCTGCGACATCGGACCAATATTGTATCGGCATTGGGTCAACGCATCGTGTTTGCTGGGTATATTTGGAGATGGATGTCAGTTATTGTGTCACATTTTAAATGATGTCATCGCTGGCTAATCACTGATCAGGATACAAACCCTTCTCCCCAGAATAATGCTTGTTACCGGGCCCTGTAATTTGCATAAGTTGCGCCCAATCAGAACATAGCTGATTGATTATGCTGGACAAGGGCCATTGCTGATCAGCCAATAAAATTTCTGTTTGGACAAACTTGAGTACTAACCTACTACCAGTAGTTAAGGGACCGTCAACATCGAACAGTCTTGTTTTGTATCAAACTGATATAAGAAGCTTTATGCCTATATGTATCTACTGATAGGGTCCCCGAAACTAAGGCCAATGGTCAAATTTATGAATGGAATTCACCCATCTATAAGTTTTATGAATGAAATGACGTCACTTTTTGTCCCAAATTAAGAGAACAGATTCTGATAATAATGTACCTGAAGCCACGCTACAAAAAGAATAATAGGACATCTCCCACAAACCTTTTTATCAATTTCAGTGGTACCTTATTCCAATTGAAACTGTCCCGGCAGCACAAGGGTTAAATGCCACTGAGATTGATAAAATAGTTTGAGGTAGATGATCAGCTAATCAAAGAATAATAAATATTTTTGAATAAGAACATTTATCATTAATTGAGACTGGAAATTATACCAGCAAATTCATCTTGAAATGAAAGAAAACTAGTGATAACAGTTTCGGCAGGACAAATGTCCAAGACATGAACAAGTAAATTGATATACAATACAGCATGCTTCAAGCGCTGAAATAATTTTGTGTAAATCTTGGAGGCCAAAGGGTTTGTTTCAATTTGAAAAATCTCATAAATGTCTTGTTAGCTCTTTCTGCTTCATTTGAATACCTATGTTATGGGTCTGCGGCCATTAGAAATATTTTTACTCTTACAGTACGGGGATGGATTTTAGCAGTCAGAATCTGACATCTACAGACGTCAGATTCTGACGTCTAAAGTCGATCCCCACACTGTAATGGTTAAAGTTCTTGGAAACATGATAAATGTATCTGTGATGTATTAGATCAGCAAAAGATAATTTCTAGCGAAATCTGTAATATTTTGTACCTTGTGTAAAGCATGAAAAAAGGATCCTCAGCGTTCATCCATTCTGGTTCACACTGGTCGTCAGCGACAGCCATCTCATCATGCCACCATGTATCTACAGTGTTCTCCCAGTGCACCTATAATAACAATACAAATAATAACACATCTAGGCAAACACTAAATTCCTTGTGTAACTTCCCACAGCCAAATATTTTTAAGATTAAAATATATAAGCATACAATATGATAAGCATAAAAAGTCATATGCTAAGCTAAATTTCATACAATTAATAAACCTCTCTAGAAATAACAATTACAAAGCTTGATTTGTAAAATTTGTATTGCGAATCATGACACATCGAAACATTGGGCAAAATATCAAGTACACAGATTCTTTTTCATTGGAAAGAAATCATTGTTCAAAATGTATCTACAAAAGATATGTGCAGATTACTACCTGTAGTCTTCTGCATGGTCTTTTGGCTACAGGGGAGGCTGGTTCATCTGTGTCATTAGAATCTCCTGAGCCATTAGTTGTGACTTCTTCCTCAGTCGGGCTGAGATGTCTCACAACAATTGAGTGACGTATTAAATGATCTCTGTATATATACCAAACACAGGACTATCTTATTAGACTGCATAACTGTATATACCCTACATGCTTTCTCAAATCATTAAACTTTTAAATCTAAAACGAGTTATTCATTTTTTGAGTTAAAACAATTTTTCTTTTGATTTTTAGAATTTTAAGTGTTGAAATCGACACATGATTAATTAAAGCTATAACACACTGTAGGAATGTTTCTGTTTTTAGTTGTACCCCAGTTCTTTTGTCTCTATAACTGGCCTGGTGTTTTCTGGGTACAGATGTGTCCCGCTGTTCGTATACAGTGGACTACTCCCTTAATGCATGCACACGATAGAATCAATGAATACCATCTTGTGTTTAATTAAAAGTGCGTAGATTTCAACACACAGACTCACTTGATATGCTAGTGCCGCAATATCAATCTCTTATGACATGCTAATACCTATAAGATATGTGAGGTTTTTTTGTTTTGAATATTAAGGTATTTAAATCACTGTATGTAATACAACTACATGTGTGTTTAAAATGTACTTTATGTGGTAATTCTAAATTGGCACACAACCAGAAATGTATTAATAAAGCATAATTTAAATACAGATGTACTGACTTTTGTTTGCAAATAGTGATTGCACCATCAGCTATTGCTTTCAGGTTTAGTAGTTTGTCTCCTCGCCATACTCCATCTGCAAATCATTCACATATAGCACAGCCAATAAAACCTATTCAAAATAAATAACTGTCTGAGTTCAGGTCCCGTAAAAAATACAGCACAGATATTTTTAGGCCTATTGTAATAATAAATATAATTTTTTGTTAATGATAGAAAAACTCAAATGAACAAAAGCATCATTTGCCGGTTACAGAAAGATATATGTACCTATACATACAAGCAGCAACCCTACTTTAACTAGCTTGTCTTGTCATCATATAAATTTGTGATTTTCAGAAAATAGTAAAACGTGGTGTAAGAATATAATATATATCAGTAAAATTTTACAAAATGTTAGGCCTTCTAACAATGACCGACCTTAACACTTTAACCGCCACATTAATTAATTAGAATTTTAATTCACTTGAGTTGTGTCTCGCTGACGCGATCCACAACTTCAAGTGAGTGGAAATTATTCAGATTTGACAAAATGGACGTCAACTCTTTTCAAATCTTGCTGATTAATTTCACATTTTATCTTTAACATTTGTAAAATGTGGCACATGTACTTAATGTGGTAATATAAAAAGGGAAATGAAATGTATCCGGGACCGGCGATCAAAGGGTTAATATATGTACATGTATTGTGATAGCAATCCTTGTGATTTATGTCTCAACCCTTAAAGCACCAAGCTGTTTTAAATCCGCTTTTTTAGCTGTTTAAATCACAGTTATTAGGAACAAAAGTGTGTTTAAACGTCAACATTTGCACATGTTTGGTCTCAACTTAAACAAATATAAATACTTTTGTGGGTAGCGGTAGCGAAACACAACTTCAAGTGGGTGAAAATTTATATTATTAAATTTAGCGGCTTGAGGGTGACTACATTAAATGTATTACTGGCATGTTAAAAGCTGAGAAAATCAAGAAGACATGATTGCAATACAAATAATAAGGTACTTATGAGAAAAAGAAAACAGCCAGACCTGCGGTTATCAGCACCTCAGCTTGTCCATCAATAATACGTTCTGCTAAAGAATTTGAAGAGAATCCACCAAACTGAAGGAAAGCATAAATAGTAAACTTTATTCACAAGATACTGGTAATTATTATGTTTTATCACGTCCCATATTGTCAGAAATTTATTCACTGTGAGACTACTCCAGGTGACAACAACTTGTGTAAAGCCCCCCTGTATTATATTTCAATGTACTGATTTTTTCCAATGTACTGATTTTTTTATAGTGACATGAAGCACTATATTACTTGAAGGGATGTGTTTTAACATCAGTGCTACTTTTTATACTTCTCATAGTGAAAAAATTGTAGCAATAAACAACAAAAAACACATAATTTTAAAATGTTATAAGCATTTGCAACATGCATTATTTATTCTAATAAAAGCCCATATTCCAATAAACGCCACTCCCCTGATTTGAAATATCCACGATTATGGTACACTACATAGCAATTAAAAAAACAACTCAATAAGCACCTTCCCCTCCTGTAATAATTATATACAGTACATGTATATGACAAGAATTCCACATCCAATATTTACCTACCGGTAGTTTTAAGTACCGGTATCTACCAATAATCAAATTGTGTAAACAGCTAAATGACTGCAATGAAACAGTGAACACATTTTCATAGGACCAGAAAATGTAATATGTGTACTAGAAAATTTGAGGGAAAAAACACATTTAGATATTTTACTGTACCATGTTAGATTATAAATCCTTTTCTAACCCTGTTAAATATAATCTTGTCTTCAGGTTTCACTCACCACAATAGAGTGCACTGCTCCAATACGTGCACAAGCCAGCATAGCCACAGTGATCTCAACGATCATTGGCATGTATATTGCTACACGATCACCTTTTTTAACTCCTGAAAAATATGTATGTCAAGTTTATAGAAAATGCATTTGATATTATAATTTAATAAATTATTCTTTTTGCTGGCCCCAAAATGGAGAATATTTTTTTTCTGGTTATGTTTAAACAGCACACATCAATCCAAAATTTGTTAAGATAATAAAATATCTAACCCAACCGTTTAAAATTTTGAGTCATATTAATTAACAAGTGCTCTTACAGAATGAGACTTGTCCTCAATGGTAAAGTGATTCTAGTCAATGTGTTTATATAGACTAGGATCAGTTTACCTGTGGGATATAAGGAAAATGGCAGCAAAATTGATCTGAAACACCAATTATAAGGATTACTATATGGCATCATATTGCCAATCGTTACCAGAATATTAAATATCCATACATATATATACATGTATATACAAAATATGCATGCATAATGTTCCATACGCTTCAAAATTATTGCCAATTCAAATAAACTTTAAAGCTTTCTATCAGAAAATGGACAAATCTAGACATAACATTACTTTACTTCTTAAGCCATTCAGATGATATCATAACATATTATGTGTCTAAATTAAAAGTTAAAAGATAATTTTTTGAAAAAGTTATATAATACAGAAAAATAATTAAAAGCAAGATCAAGATCAGCCTTTTAGCTAAGCAATATGGGGAATATGATTTGCTACCCAGGTGTAATATATCAAATGAAAACATATTTATTTGATAGAAAACCATATTCTCTTGAATTAATTTTTTTTCAAAACATGTTGTGTGGTCCATAAAAGTGCTTAACCCTTTCAGTGTAGAGACTGACATTAGAAATCAGTATCAGACCTCTATACTGATGTCAATGAAAGAATTAAAAATGTATTTATAATGGTCGTAGACCCATAACATAAGAGGTATGTACCGGTATTCAATTGAAGCAGGAAGAGCTAACTAACACATTTATGATGACTTCAATGTGAAAAAAAACATTATTCTCCATGGTTTACACAAAAATATTTCAGCATTATAAACATGATAAAGGTTAAATAACAAAAATCCAGAAAATTTGTTGGTACCAGCAAAAGCTGCAGAGGCCAATAAAAATGTGTGAATTCGTTGAAAATAAAATGTCATGACCTACATGTACATCTTTTGGCTTCATATATAAAATTGATTGGCTGTGATGATTTCTGGATCTTTTGAACAACCAGATACCCGTTACAAATAATCAGAAACCCTGTGAATGACAAACAGTATTTTATGATTTACCTTTGGATTTGAGAACATTTGAAAATTTGCAGACAAGTTTGAGTAACTCTGAGTAGGTGATTTTACCTCCATCTTCTGGGTCATTTCCCTCCCTGCAACATAAAAGGTTTAGAAAATTGATCTTCAACTAGAGTTTACAGAAATGATGCTATGGTATGAATATCATGAAGCTGACCAAGCTATCGAGCTGAGAAATAAATTACTTTTTTGTTTGTCTGTGACAATTAAATTATTTTTATTTCTTGCCCTCGGTTGGCCTGTATGACCATAAAAAAAAATCAAGGTGAATCATCTTCCAACTTGATCTAGAACTGTAGAATATCTCTAATACATATATTGACTCGTGATGATGTAATCAGGTAATTATAACTATCAAGATCAAAAAATAATAATTCCTTTTTTGGACATTGTGATTTTCAATAAAAGATATGTTGTGAAACTTAAACCTAAAAGCTCCCAAACATGCATCACATATGCTAATATGGTGCAAATGGCATAGAAACTCACCAGGCTTTCATCAGGCCCAGCGGAAGAATCTAAACTGCAGTCTGGCCATTAACAAGAGGCAGTATGCGATAACTCCATTCCCCCGAAAAAATTTAGGACTAGGCTACTAATCAAGTGAAAATCCTAATTATTTTTGTTAACCTCTGTGAAATAAATCAAGATCACCCATACTCAAATTTAAGCTTACACGAAACAATGTGTATGGTGTCACCCACCCACCACCCATCAAATACACCTGTATCTTTCATTTTTAAAATCGGACATATTTGAAATTTCAAGTATGCGGCAACAGGCTGATTCTCACACAGTAGCGGTCCCCGAACAAAATGATATCACTAATGGATGATCCTAAGGGTATCATAACTTTAAATACATTACTTTAGTGGGTTTTAACACCAGTTAGTTGTAGCTGGCAAAATATGTAATCTTTCGTTATTTTTTGTGGGCCAGTTGAGATATTAGACAAAAATAGAAAGAGATGTTCGGAAACGAACACAAAAGCAGCCCCCTATTACCACAAGTCAGCCATTTTAAATTTGATATTGTTATAGCTAGCACAGGACAGTTTATCATACAAAAATTCCGAGATAATGTGCAAAATTAAAACAAAATGGTTACCAGTTGGGCATTTTGAATTTTATATCTGCAAAATTTGGTATGTGTTGGCCTTGTGTAACACTGGAGATTTTATTTCATTTTACCGATTCAGCTATTATGCAATTTTTCTGAGATAAATTAGTAAAACTGAATGAAAATGGCTGACAGTCAGCCATCTTGGATTATATTTCTGCGAAGCTTCCATTTTGAAATTGTTTGCTCAAAAAGTTATTTAGATCATTGACTGACATTGCTAAGCATATTTGCCAAAATAAAAAAAGATCCGATGGAACCTTTTTCCTGAAACACGCTAACTAGCATTTCTTTGTTAGTGGCCATAGTAATTAAAGGGTTAATGATATGGGCATCAAAATGTCACAAGAAAATTCCCTAGTGGAAATTAAAATAACATAAAATATATTTTACTCTGCTCAGTTGTTTCTATTTTCATTCATTCGTATCAGATAATATTCTTTGGGTGTTATTGACTGTTTTCCTTCACTCAATAAATTCGCACAAAAATGGGGGTTATGAGCATCCATGATAGGCCCAGATAAACCACATACTTGGGTTTCACTGTTAAATTTATTGCTATCATTGTGTCGGACAGTCCCCAGAAAAACAATAGTTGAGGGGTACCTCTATGCAGAACACTGCTTGCCCTGATGTTAAACTATCTATTTTCTGCCTAATTTAGGTCTATACTGCAGGCACATAAAGATCATTACGAGATTTGCAGTGGCACCATTGTTGAATAGATAAACGAGTATATACCCGGGCCAGGGTTGGGGCCAAGTACATCAGTACTTGTACTTACATATACTTAAGTACATTTTTTCGAGTACTTGCTTGTACTTTGTACTTGAGCTTCAAAAATGTACTTGTACTTGTACCCAAGTACATTACGATGTACTTGGTACTTGACGACAAGTACATTGCAAGTACATCCGTTTTGCTAAAAAAATATATTATAATTTACTTTTTCAGTTATTTAGTGAAATACTTTTGATAATATAAATTTTAAAATAATTTAATTGTTGAACGCTCAACAAATTTAGTTGATCTATATGTATCAATATATAGCGTTCTCACACATTCTTGTTCTCGGTGAGCTGTATATTGTCCCTTTGATCTTTCATTCATGCGTCTGGTGAGCCGTCCAGATGTAGGCCTAGGCCTATTGTTAAAACAACAGACAGGCGTAACAGCAATGGTTATCGTCCATCCTTATCTAGCACAGTCAGCTATGCACAAGCCTGACCCGGCAAAAACGAGATATTAACCCAGCGGTGGTTTATTGTTGGGTCAGCGTTGCAGATGATGGCTCTCGTGTCTGTTGTAGAAGGGGGGAGCTCTCATTGTTTGTGCGATTACCTCGTATAAAACCCTATAATGGCGAGGGTCATATATGTTCACGTTTCAAAAAGTACTGTTCAATCAATATTGTAACATGAAAGCATTACAATTATATTTTAATTGGTCTGGGAAATATATAGTGTCGCCTGTTGTGCTTAAATAATTACAAACACGCCGCATAATAAAAATGAAATTGTAATTGCAGACATCTTAGAGCTAGAAGGGTTAGAAGTGTCAGATTGACCGGGCGCATGTGAGAGCAATTAACAGCTGCGCTAATCACGCCTTAATTAACACTTTCAGTGCGGCGAGCTATAATCTACACCCCGTAGCAGTGTGTGTGCAAATCACAAGCCATACCTGTCCTTGTGACGGAGTGGGCGAGATGTGAAATCACAAGCCATACCAGTCCTTGTGACGGAGTGGGCGAGATGTGAAATCACAAGCCATACCAGTCCTTGTGACGGAGTGGGTGAGATGTGAAATCACAAGCCATACCAGTCCTTGTGACGGAGTGGGCGAGATGTGAAATCACAAGCCATACCAGTCCTTGTGACGGAGTGGGTGAGATGTGAAATCACAAGCCATAACAGTCCTTGTGACGGAGTGGGCGAGATGTGAAATCACAAGCCATACCAGTCCTTGTGACGGAGTGGGAGAGATGTGAAATCACAAGCCATAACAGTCCTAATGCCGGAGTGGGTGAGATGTGAAATCACAAGCCATACCAGTCCTTGTGACGGAGTGAGTGAGATGTGAAATCACAAGCCATACCAGTCCTTGTGACGGAGTGGGCGAGATATGAAATCACAAGCCATACCAGTCCTTGTGACGGAGTGGGTGATATGTGAGATCACAAGCCATACCAGTCCTTGTGACGAAGTGGGCGAGATGTGAAATCACAAGCCATACCAGTTCTTGTGACGGAGTGGATGAGATGTGAAATCACAAGCCATACCAGTCCTTGTGACGGAGTGGGCGAGATGTGAAATCACAAGCCATACCAGTCCTTGTGACGGAGTGGGTGAGATGTGAAATCACAAACCATAACAGCCCTTGTGACGGAGTGGGAGAGATGTGAAATCACAAGCCATACCAGTCCTTGTGACGGAGTGGGTGAGATGTGAAATCACAAGCCATACAAGCCCTTGTGACGGAGTGAGCGAGATGTGAAATCACAAGCCATACCAGCCATTGTGACGGAGTGGGTGAGATGTGAAATCACAAACCATACCAGTCCTTGTGACGGAGTGGGCGAGATGTGAAATCACAAGCCATAACAGTCCTTGTGACGGAGTGGGCGAGATGTGAAATCACAAGCCATACCTGTCCTTGTGACGGAGTGGGTGAGATGTGAAATCGCAAGCCATACCAGTCCTTGTGACGGAGTGGGTGATATGTGAAATCACAAGCCATACCAGTCCTTGTGACAGAGTGGGCGAGATGTGAAATCACAAGCCATACCAGTCCTTGTGACGGAGTGGGTGAGATGTGAAATCACAAGCCATACCAGTCCTTGTGACGGAGTAGGCAAGATGTGAGCACAAGCCATGCCAATCCTTGTGACGGAGTGAGTGAGATGTGAAATCACAAGCCATACCAGTCCTTGTGACGGAGTGGGTGAGATGTAAAATCACAAGCCATACCAGTCCTTGTGACGGAGTGGGTGAGATGTGAAAGCACAAGCCATACCAGTCCTTGTGACGGAGTGAGCGAGATGTAAAATCACAAGCCATACCAGTCCTTGTGACGGAGTGGGTGAGATGTGAAATCACAAGCCATAACAGTCCTTGTGACGGAGTGGGTGAGATGTGAAATCACAAGCCATACCAGTCCTTGTGACGGAGTGAGCGAGATGTAAAATCACAAGCCATACCAGTCCTTGTGACGGAGTGGGTGAGATGTGAAATCACAAGCCATAACAGTCCTTGTGACGGAGTGGGTGAGATGTGAAATCACAAGCCATACCAGTCCTTGTGACGGAGTGGGCAAGATGTGAGCACAAGCCATGCCAGTCCTTGTGACGGAGTGGGCGAGGTGTGAAATCACAAGCCATACCAGTCCTTGTGACGGAGTGAGCTACATTCCGTAGCAGTGTGTGTGCCTACACACTGCTACGCCGTGTGCTGATTAATGCCGACTGCAAGCGGCCTTCCCCGACCCCTTCCACCACCCTCCCCCTGTATGAAATGATTACTTGTTTCATTTAAACGAAACTGCCGCTCGGGCAGGATTTTCAGCGTAACGCGACAGTGTTTAAATGGGGACAGTGCAGCTATAATCATGATTATATTCAAGTGTCAAACCACAATAAATACCCCTCAAGATCAAATCAATAGGCAATAATTTTTCTGAAAATATAAACGCTAAATTTTTCCTATCATTTGAATTTACGACACCAAATCATTTCAGCACTAAACACATTATTGACATTATGATAATTGTATATCCTCTAGTTAATTTTTCTAAAGTTAAATAATATTATATTCTGCTGAATTACTTCATATTTGATGTGTTTAATTGAGTGGAAAATGTGGTTGCCCATGGTGTTTTTGTTAGCAAATTAATAATTTTAACAAATGAAGTTTTTCCTCGTTATTAACTAGATAGATAGATAGATAGATATTTTATTTGACGACGGGGGACTTATGCGTCATTAAAAATGAACAGTATAAAATATATATGTTATGTACATGCCTATATACAACAGGATTGGTTTCATAAAATCACATGAAAATTAACATATATATATGCATATGCCTAAAACCAAATAATATTATATACTAAAACAAGTGAAGGGTAGTTAAAATATGCATCATAACAAATTAGATTACAATTAAACAGCACTATCATAACAGTAATAACTATGACAATGAAAGGAAATAAATATTTTTTTTCGAAACGCATAGGTCATTATGTTTAATGTCAACAGTGATACCCTAGTTATTAAAAACAGGGGGTGCGATTTTTACACCTCCCTGTTCTGCACTCAGCGGAGCACGAGACGTTGTGTTAGTTGTGGGTCAACATCGTCGATGATTACATAGCAATAAGTCAGCATTAGGCCATTGCGCTGTGTCCGTTGTAGGCAATCCACAATAGACCATCTATAGCAGTGATCTTCTTCAATACTGGGGAGCAAATATAAATGTTTTCCCCACTTTAAGCAAACTGGCGTTAGAGTACCTGACTGTCTCTGCATCATTTGTTGCAGTCGAGAGACTTTTTAGTATTGCAGGCAAGATATTTTAACCAGAGACTGTATAATAGCATTTAATACTCAAATATGCAATGGATAAACATTGGAGCTCACATTGACTGTTAATATCATTCCATACATAAATATGTAATAAATAAACAATCTTTTGAGCTCACATTGACTACTAATATAATTCAATACTACAATATGCAATGAATAAACAAGTTACTCAATTCAGTATGACATTTGTTTCTTAATTTATGCATTTACCGGTATATTTGTATGCGTTATATTATACATTTGTACTTGGTACTTGGTAATTGTACCCAATGCAATGTACTTGGGTAGTACCCAAGAACATTTCGCAAAACCCTGTACTTGTACTTAAACATTTTAATGTACTTTTACTTGCACCCAAGTACTGAGTAGATGTACTTGCCCCAACCCTGACCCGGCCACATATGATCTGTTGGGTAGTTATCGCCGACTAGTGTATTAGTGCTATGCTAAAAAACATGCACCAGACATAACACCTCTATGATGAGCTACCATTCGGGGTCGAAAAAAATGCATGCTACTAATAACAACCATCCCAGTAACCTGAAAGAGGCTGTGCCTTTTTGCTTCAATGAACCATAATCATGGGTGGGCCCAGCGAGTCATGGTGACACATCTAGAGTTAACTTTTGACATGTATAATACAACATGTACAGTATAACCTGCTATGAACAGCAACTCTTATAAACAGCCAACCTCCTATCGGTCACTCTATTGCCGGTTGTTTCAAGACTACCACGACCAACATCGGTGAATGCACTGTAGTGATATTGCACTGGCAGTGCCTGCACTGATACGGGAGCTGCATTAGCACTGCTGTTGAACAGAGGAACCAGGCTACACCGCTGGAAATTCGTCCTAAGAATATGGCCAGACAGGTGGATGTTGCAGCTACCCTTGAATAATTGCTACATACATGTATAGACTAGTGCTTCCGTACCATGCATTACAGCATGCAACAGACGTAACAGATCCCAGTAACCCTCCCAGAACGGGGGCGAAAAGTACTAATACTAGCAATCATCCCAGTACCCCAGATCACTTGGTTGTTCCCTAAAATTCCATTTTGTATGCAGATGAAACTCCTATGGGCAGCCACCTGTCTTGAAATGCCATTTTTCTTGTGCCACAAGGGTGGCTGCGCATAGCAGGTTCCACTGTACATGTACTAGTACGATCTATGAAGCCAGAAGCATGTCTCCTACACTTTACCACCGAACAGCAATGCAGGTAAACCAGGAAACAGAGCATTGGATCAGATTTTGTTTTGATGAACATTAGGCCAATGTTGCAGATGGTGGCTCAATATGAAATCAATATTATCAGGCTCAAAATCAGAAATCAATTTGGTAACTTAAGCTACATGAGAAAATAGTTACCACTGGTTACCGTCACTTAAAGTTAGGTGGTAAATTGGTCTATTCGTTCCAGCCATCACATATTACATGGCTACATATATGGGGTTGTCATTTTGACACTGACACAAGATTCATGTCGTGATCAGTTGATGTCCGTGAACTAGATATGTATTCTCCTCAGATGCACATCCTGTGAAATAAGAGAACGCTACCTGTAGGAAGCTAGATATGTATTCTCCTCAGATGCACATTCTGTGAAATATGAGAACGCTACTTGTAAGTTATCTGGTTTCAGATCTCAAAACAAAGCGCTTTGTAATTTACTTCTATAAATAACACAAACCTAAATATATATCAAATGAAAAGCTAAACTGTGATGGATTACTGGTATACTATTATTCCTGTCATTGTGGAGTTACGAGGATTCAAGAGAAATGAATGAATGGGATTTTAGGCCACCTGTGTGCACAAACTGGGCCAGGAGAGGGAATAAAGAGCAAGCCGTCATCATGAAAATAGATCACTCTCCCACGAATTATAATGGCACCCCGCTTAAAAAACGTTTAGATTTTTCAATATTTGGTGAAAGGTGTTTCGACGTTGATTATTTGTATTTTTATTACAAAATCAATGAAAATCATAACAGTGCTGGGATACCACTACGAAGACAAAGCTAAAAAAAAAGAGTTTCACTTCAAACATTGTATGTTAAAAAAAAGTTTGTTTATGTTTTGTTACCTATGTGTTTGAAAATCTATTTGATAGGTCTATTTGAAAAACATTTCGGGCAACCAAAATTGCATTATTGTTGGTCCGCCGTTTGCGACACTTCAACCCAGCATTTGATCGACGTCTCTTTCTATACACCGTGTACACCGGTATGTATTATAGGCCTATTACTCAATATGCAGTAAACAGATATAGCAGGAATATGGCGTGGGGTGTACGTTTTCTAATGCTTTGAGTAATTATACCATTTTTTTAAACATATTTATTTACATGTTTGACCAATTAAACGCCTCATGCTCACCGATCTTCAACAGTTAGCTTGACACAGGCTACCATTGAAATATAGATACACTTCACAACTCTTATCTTTTTACTTGTGCTGATAACGTTACTAAAAACAAAATGTATACACAAGCTCAAAACGGTCTTATCATAAGATCATGTGGGTTTATAGTTTTTTGTATATTGCTGTGTATAAACATGATAAAGTGAAATTACAGTGCTGATATAATTATCGATTAAGGTTTGTAAACGAAATATGATTCGATCCGAGTATACCTTTAAGAAAGAAAAATTATGCGTGAGTGAGATTTTTAGTTGACCCTTTCCTCTCGATGCGTTGACATTTTCTGTTAACTTGTATTTGTGAGTTGTTAACCTTTCAAGCGACACACAGACTACTACTATCATTTCAATCCGTTTTATTAGCAAACTACATCACTCTTAATGGGAATGAAACGAGTGTTCACTATCTGATTTTAGGGTGGTCTCAACTTAACTCTTTCAAGCCTGAGTTTACCATTGTCATCCACATCCACTACAAGCCGCGAATTGCTGTCGCAATTCTCGACTTGTAGTGGATGAAGAAGATTAGGTGTGGGTGAAAAATTAATGAAAATTGCCATGAATTGGTGAAACAGATTCATGGAATTTTCCTTTCTAAACCCCTTAGTTGTAGGAAAAATAAGTCTCTTTTAAGAGATGTAAAATGATGTTTTAATGGATCATAATGGCTTAAAGGGTTAAACAAATATGAGTAATTTTCACCCAATTGAATTTGTGGGTCGCGGTAGCGAGACACAAATTCAATTGGGTGAAAATGTATATCAGATACCTTAGTGGGTAGAGGGTTATATGATCTGCTACATGCTATTCACTACGGGCATCCCAGCAAACACGAAACGTCCCCACAATGTTGGGCTAATGTCTACGACGCTGGGCCAACATTAGCTCAGTATTGGGTCAACGTGCCGTGTTTGCTACGATAAATTCATTTTCAACACTGTTAGAATGCATTATGTATTAGATAATTAGTGAAGAACACGGTATTATTAGAAAGAGGCTCCTTTCTAATAATACCGTGTTCTGAACTGATTATCGGACATAGTCGTTACCAGAACCCCTCCCCTGTGTCTACCTCACCCCACCCTTAAACTCAAAAAAATTCCCATGAATCTAAGTTTTGTTTACTGTTAAAATTTGGACACGCCCATTTATAGAAGAGGGGTTGTGTGCGTATAGAAACTGATGACAAAAATAAATCTGATGCTATTTAGAAAAATGAACAGTTGCTGGTGAGACGTGCTTCATCACAATAACTTGATTCTTGATTTTTACCAGTCCTTAATAAATATTTGGTAACTACAATATAAACTTTTTAGGGGAAATTATTAAGCAATGTATGCTAATTTGAAATTTATCAATAAAATATTTAAATTATATTTAATTATTTATCATGTTTATATTCATGCTTATATATTTTTGACATTCACCAAAAAATCATAAACAAATCAAGAGAATAAAATATAATTTCTGGTATTGCTCAGCATAAAAAGTAATACTAGGTCAGTATCATATCCCAACAAACAGGATACATTCAAATTATGTCGGTTTAATGTTGGGCCAGCATTGCAGAGATTGGACAATCAATACACCAACAGGGCGGATTTTAATAATACATATGCCTTATATGGTCGTGTTTTTGTTTTGGGTACGTGAACAGAATAGATGGAGGGGGTACAGCCGGCGACCCCTCTTTCCATCCGTCACACAGAGCAGTGTGTTCAATGCGGGTCCTCTGTTCAAGTCCCTGAGATTCTCTCAAACATAGGGGTACCAAGCATTATTATCCAAAAAACAAGCAGCATTGGCTCGAAGCTGGTTGAATATTGGCCAACGTCGATAACGTTGGAAATACATTACACTGATGCTGGACCAATGCAGCCTATTTGTCGCTTCCAGATAATGCTTAGCAAACGGCCAGATAGAGCTCATGCAGTAGACAGTCAGAACAATGGTCTGGGCGTCTAATAATACCTAGATCAAATCTAATAATGCTGTGTGAAGTGAATCAAGACGGCCTTATTTCAGAGACCCCCCAGTAAACACAATAGAAAAACAACCCTGGTAATGACTATCACGTGATAGTCATTACCAGGGTTGTTTTTCACGTTGATCCATTGTCTTATTTGATGGTAAATGTCAAATATGTATAAACATGAATATAAACATGATAAATAATTAGATATATACATTATATTGAGAAATTTCAATTTCAAATCAGCATAGGCCTACATTGCTTTATAATTTACAAAAAACGTTTATATTGTACATACCAAATACCATGAATACTGGGAAAAACCAAGAATCAAGTTATTGTGATGAAGCACGTTTCACCAGCAACTACTGATTTTCTAAATGACACCAGGTTTATTTTTGTCATCAGTTTCTATGGGCTCACAACCCCTCCTGTATAAATGGGCGTGTCCAAATTTTAACAGTAAACAAAACTTAGATTCATGGGAATTTTTTTGAGTTTAAGGGTGGGGTGGGGTAGACACAGGGGAGGGGTTCTGGTAACGACTATGTCCGATAATCAGTTCAGGACACTGGTATTATTAGAAAGAAGTCTCTTCGGGCGCCTTCTTTCTAATACCGTGTTCTTCACTGATTATCTAATACATTATTTTCATTTCATCAATGTGAAGCATCGTTGCTGTGTAGGACTATCTATTAATACCAATACTCAAGCGTCTCGGTCTGTAAAAAAATGAAGATCAGTTCATGTAGATATTGAGAGACTGATAAAATAGCTTAGAACACTGCTTCTGATAAAAAAAATTTCTATATCGCGAACATGTACAGATATAACTGATTTCCCATATAACATGCTCGCCCTGTTCGCCGGTCTAACAGTTTCAGATTAGCTCCGGATGGTAATCTGAAACTAGTTTCAAGTTACCCCATATAGTTTCTAATCACCCCCATCAATTTTATCATCGTATTTCAATTAACATTTATTTTATACGTTATGTTATCGTTACATGACGCTGGGGATTTTATTGGCTAGATCTTTATGTGTTTTTTATCTATATGAGCATATTTGATCGCTATGGTAACTAGCTAAGACTATGTACTGAGTGATAAGTTACACCAAAATGCACTGAGCCGCATATTAGCCTACGGTACTTAGTGATCTAGCTATGACGTCACAAGACCAATGCTGGTCTAATGTTGTCTTAGGTCAATCCTGACGATTAATCAACATCAGACCAGCGTCTCTCTTACGTCGTTCCGGATGTTTTGCTAGAGTCGGTGTGTTAAACAACATAATCTGATAATATCTATATGTATCTAAATATGATGTATCAATTGAACCCGAAATTCTTCGAATTTTAACTTAATGGGGGGTGGGGGGGGGGGGGCTGAAACCAGCTTCAACGTACACCGGGGGGGGGGTACAATGTAGACTCGATGTGAAATTAGAGGGGATAACTTGAATCTACTATTTCTAGCTTCAATACCCCCCCCCCCCCCGGGTACGCTGAAACGGCTATACCCAGCAAACACGATACGTTGACCCAATACACCGTATCGTGTTTGCTGGTTGCATCTGTCTGGTCTGGATATACCATATCCTCGCGCATACATATAACTACAGTGCTCCCCCGCTGTATTGCCCCCGGTTATAATGCCAACCCCGCCTTATGCCAAGTAAGGTGTTTAAACGGATTTCCGCCAATGTTAATTACCGCGGTATAATGCCATCCCCGGTATTTG
Source organism: Flabesymbios commensalis (assembly GCA_964017125.1). Taxonomy (NCBI): domain Eukaryota; kingdom Metazoa; phylum Annelida; class Polychaeta; order Terebellida; family Flabelligeridae; genus Flabesymbios; species Flabesymbios commensalis. Next base: position 117,757,918 of record OZ024902.1, on the reverse strand, counting down.
CCATCCGCCAATAGTTTTGAAGTCCCAATGACACTTTTGTCATATGTTTTCCCCCGATCGTATTGCCAACATAATTTATCAGACATCGTGACTGTTAAATAAACACTCTTGGGTGATCAGCAATTGCAGCCTCCAGGCCAATGTTCAGCACAGGCCGCGATATCGAGACAATTACGCACTTAGAGGTCAAATGTCTCCTTTTTTTACAGGGTAGTGAGACAAATTACCCCCCTATTTCTTGTCTGTGCTGAACACTAAGGCGTCACTGAGGCCGACTGCGTTCACAAGTTCTGGAAAGCGTGACAGAGATAAAACACTGGGTAGGGGGGGACCTACTAACTGGGTTATGCAACAGAGCATCAATAGGCCTATGGTACAGACTTGAAAGTGACATGTTTATACGAGCAAACAAAAGCAGTTAGCCCAACGTTTATTTAATCTTTGGCATTCACATTGATCAACCACTGAACGCACGTCTGACTCTCTCTCTTGTAGCATCCACCCATTATTACCCATTATTACAATGAAATAATAACTCATCGGGTATGAGATCCATTGCTGGTACAATGTTGGGCCAGCGTTGAAAAAACTAGTTGAACAACAATATTATTTTATGCAGAGATTTGGGCCCAGTGCAGACGCCCGTTGTAAACTACCACTATATGACTTGATCTCAAGTTCGATTCATGAGTAATTGGAAGTCAAAACATAACATAGCGCACTATCGAGTAGTTTAACAATGCCATCGGGTTCCATGAGTGTGACGCACACTAGCATTTATAAGCTTCTGACAAATTATAACCAGGAGAACACTTGATTGTCCCTCCGTGGTGTGAGCGGAATGTCACACCTATTGTTACTAAACACTGACTGGCGCCTCTGGTATATTCCTTCGATCGCGGGAATAGGCATAGGGTCTACTATAAAGGCCTACTTATAAATTGAATTAACCCCAATTTAAATGCCAATCATATTTAGTGTCTTTTTCTCGTGCATTAAACAATTTATTTTTCGGTATAGCGATCTTAATAAAACAACATTATATAGGGTGGATTGTATTGTTTTGTATTACTATAAACTCAATGCGTGAGAGCATTCAATATGTATCAGAATTAATGTTAATTAGCAGTCATACACAGTCCTAAATCACTTCCCTCGCCATAATGCCACCCCGCCATAATGCCAAAAAAATGGCAGAGTCCCAATGTTGGCATTATATTGAGGTAGTACTGTATTATAAATATACCTATTACGTCTTTCGGGCTATTAGGAGGGAAGTGATAATTACATTTTTCATTTGAGTGCATGAATAATACCACATAAGAAAGGACGAAACAATACCAATAAAGTTAGCTTCTAGTACATATAATGTTATAATCAGTCAATCATTCAATCAATCAATCAATCAATCAATCAATCAATCAATCAATCAATCAATCAATCAATCAATCAATCAATCAATCAATCAAACTTCTATAGCGCCTATATCCTCAGCGGACCGAGCTCAGGCGCACAAATTTCTTAGCGTGATCATGTGTCGTAATCGAGGACATAGGTACGTCAACTGGGAGCCGAGTTACTGAGGAACTAGGGTGGGAAAGCCAGATCAAATAGGTGAGATTAAAGTAATTTCCGGAAATTGTTTCGGCAATACATCTACGTATGGGTAAGCCTACAGTTCCATAAGGCTGGGCCAGATATAGAAAAATCTCTTCACCCAGTGTTAGTTTTTATACGGGGATCAACAAAACTATTTTAATTGTGGAGCGTAGATATTTAGAGCATTTCGGCCAAACAAGTAATTAAAAAATAAATAAAACGTGGGGCCTTGGTTACCACTCTTGCAAAGCAATTCTGAACGCGCTGTAAGCTAGATATCCTTATCTCACATATTGTGAAAAAGTGAGTGACAATAAGTTAATTTGCTACCGACCAGTGCCACTGCAATTGCTTGGCAAGATCTAAGGACAGACTTATTACTAATTAGACGCAGGTCATCGATATGATAGAAGCATGCCCTACGACTTATTTCTTTAGAGGGTTATCTGACAATCACATAAGATAAGAAAAAACATACAAAACATTATACGTGCTGTCACCGCACTGTTACAATGCATGGCCAGTATATTCAACGCTGATTAACATCATCTTCCACAACAAGTTATCTTACCCACGAGCACGCAGTGTGATACCTTGCTTTATCGAGCATACAGTCCAACTATTTTAAATAGCCAGATACCTTGAATGTCGCGTGTCTCAAGACCGGCCAATCAGAGAGCCCTTGATCAGGCGTTGACAGCTGACTGAGAGCATAGCCTGCTTATTTCCGTTGGTATGATAGATAGATAAGCTCGGAATCTCACGCTGATGTCATTGTGTTCCCAGCTCCCTGAATGGCGGTACACTTCACTGTCCAAATGAGAGATTCCCACTTTGTCTATATAGTACATCTAGCAACGGAAACATGTGACTGTGTATGAGAGATGAACAAGAGGCCAATAATTCGCAAACTTTTATGACATATTTATAAATCTGAAACATCCAATGAGGTTTGAATCTCAGACACACCCCCAAGATGACCACGTAGACAGAGTAACTGATTGTAGTACTCGATACGGCCAGGCTTCTGTGGTATGCAATCGCGTGAGCCTGGCCAAGGGAAGATGATCAACATTGTCAAAAGTAGTATGATGACGCTTTATCAATAATGGCTGTATGTGGCATTACGTATACCTCGTATATCTCAGTCAATCGATATTCTCGCACCACAGATCGTATCACATCATGTTTCTATGTGCTTACATATTCTAAACATAAACACAAACACATTACTACGGCCGGTATCCTATTAAGTTTATTTTGTCTGAGTTTGTGTCCTATTTAGGGGAAAGAGGGGTGTTGTGTGTAGGAAACGGTTCACATTTCTGTACACCAGTCCTTATGAACATGCGCAATTCAGGTCCTTAGGTTAAGTACTTTTGTCTTTAACAAGTGTTCAGAAAAAAATAATCACGATTATATTTGTGGTTAAGAGCTTAAAGGGTTTTGGTTGTAATAATGTTGGCTCAGCGTCGCAGACGCATTACATCAGCATTGGGCCAATGTATCGTGTTATCTAGTGTTTCTGGCGTAGGGATGTAGAAGGGTCATCAGCATAATGCATCAGTCAGAAAACACGGTACAATCACCCAATGCTGTTTCAATGACGGGCCAGTGTCTGTGGGTCAACATTGAAACAGCATTGGTTGAATCATGTGAATGCCATGTGTTTGAGCGAAGTATACAACAGAACCTGTGATAAATTAGTGTTGGGCCAGCGTTGTAGACGATTAACCGGATTTGAACCAGCAATGGGCTGCAATGTTGGTCCAACAGTGAACCGGAATTTGGTGGGTAGGTCTACATCCTCTGTACGAGGTACATCGTAGGCAAGTATTGAATGAATGTTGGCCAGCACCGGCGATGCTGGTGGAAGGAATACATAGTCCAGGCTGTTAGGGGTTTCTCTGTGCACTTTTGGAAGAAAATGCCATTTTTGCTCAGATGATCAGTAACATGTACTCTTTCGATCCTTATATAGCGCAGTCAATTCTGACACGATTAACACCTAATTAACCTGTAATTATTATCCATAATTAGCAAAATCTGGACACAAATCCAGAGAAAATAATATCTCAAGAATCGGTGGGTCGATTTTAATGATTTCAAGTTTCATTATTGTTTGGTAGATAATTGACACAACAAAAATATTTTTGAGATCATCCATTGTCAAGGTCACGTGATGTGTCGAGTTCAAAGTCAAAATCGAGGAAAATTGGACAATTTCGGACATTAAATAGCGCATTTAAATTGTTTCAAATTATCCAAAATTATTTGATATATTATTGAAAAAAAACCTTCATCTGTAACCTTTCATTTGAGGGTTTAATGGAGTATTTATCTAATAACCGGGGTCGTAATTGTTCGGACAAGTGATCCACCCATAAGTTGTCTTTTCCGCACATGTATCGTAAACGGATCAACGCTATGATTTTAATTACTTTTTTTAATACACTGTGCATTTTAATGTTTCACAAAATGTCATGCACTCTTATATATTGCATAAAGGTCAAGGTAAATCAATAACTTCAAGGTCAAAGTCAAGGTAATATTCGAAATATATTTGGAACCTAATGTTTTTCTTTTGTGATGGGCGTATATGACATGGAATTAATCAATTTACCATTACATGTTTAATGACAATTGCAATTATATGATAGGGTTTATTTCAAGGTGAAAGTATGTTTTTATCTAAGCAATAAAAAAATAGATTCGATACTTGTAGTGCATACATAAATGGCAAAATAGCCCACGTGGTGAGCTTGTCAATTTAACGATACAACCGTTGATGCAAAATATTGTTCGGTTATTCAAGCAAGTAACACTATCCTACTGGGACCTTTAACGTTTGTCAATATTGTGCAAATTTCTACACTGCTGACAAGCAAATATGACAGCTTCCACAGAATCTGGAGAACAGCACTTAAACTGAAAATGTGACTCAAATTTGTGTAGCGTTTAAATTGAGTCTTTGTGCAGCATTCTTGATAATTGTCATTATGCTCAATGATTCTTGGTTCATAATATTGATTTTTGTTGCAGACATACAGGAACTGTTATTATTGTTTTATACCAATTTTTTAGTAATATTAAGTTAACTGATCTACAGGAACAAAATTAGCTTGAAAGATAATTGTGAACTAAGCAGCCTTGATGAAGAATGTGTCCTTACTGTGCATACTGACATTTCTGGGTAAGGAGAAAGTATGTTTGTATGCTGATGAGTGTTGAAAAAAGTATTCAAACATTCAGCATGTTAAAGCGCTATGATATTATTCCAACACACCATCCAGATAAACTGTACAGCCAATATTAAAGAACTCGTTGATATGTTCAATAGCTTCCACCTCTCCTCCAATCCCCAGAAGGTGCGATAAAATTTGGCTGCCAAGCAATGAGTTATAGCTGATATGAAAGATGTACATTACATTTCAGTTTCGTGAAAGCACTGCCGATTAGCTTCTCGAGTATGGAAATACATACAAACCTTTCCAAGACTGACATGAGATGAACAGAATCCATTTTGGTTGCCAGGCTGGATGATGGTGCATGTGATCATATCGATACATTCCTTAAAGAGCCGATGCTATGTTGATTTATTAAACTGCAATGTTTCACGCAACACCAACATACACTATATACAGTATATTAATTTCGATGAATATCTACCAATTACTGTCATTCTCCTTATGTCATGTGTACCTATAAAGTGTGTTAGTGTTGTTAGGGATACTGAGTGAAGTGCCAAGGCTACACCACTTTCTAACCAAGGATTGGTGTGCGGACCTAGCTAACACCTATACAAAAAAAAATCTTCATAGAAACTGGCATACATTTCGGAGTAATTAAACCATCATTTTTTTTAATCTTAGCTTCCCTAGCTCTAATCATTATTTGAAGAAACGTATTATCTCTTTCAATGAAAAATAAACAATGGTCAACTCTCACAAGCTGCATGTAACGCTTGGAGTGGACACTCCTTTCCGCTACCTTGCATTACATGACATATGTCAGGATATGTCATCTCTCATGCGTGTTTTCTCCGTGTTTTCTGCCTTGACACTGGCATGACAAATACTATAAACCTTTCTCCTTCCACCAGAGGGAATTATCGCCATCTTGCTGACCTGACATCTCGATAGGCCTATGTGAGAGGAGCTCTCACACCTAATCAAAAGTGATACTGATAAATCAAAACCTACAAATTTAAAATCAGTTTTGACTATTTCAGGCCAGTGTTGTTTGATGTGTGTGTTCCGATTATTAACGTGGCTTATTTTGAACTTCCCTCTACGAGCAGTATGTGGGGGGCATGCTATGGACGTTCTGTTACCCCGCCACCCTCGTCCAAGACAAAGGAAAAAACGTCGAAGTCAGAGGTTCCAGCAGATTAATGCTTTCTAATAAAGGTTTTATGCATCATCGATTGTGTTTGACAAATGAAGCTCAACATATGTGATATTTTGACATGGACGTAAGCCCTACAAAGATCTAATATATCAATTGCTTAGACTAATTTTCACTTTTACATTGACACTGAGTCACTGACGCGTATTTTCAGTTTAATTTTGACCTTGATGTTTGCTTAACCTTGACCTTTATGTTATATGAAATAGTGCATAAGATGTAGAATATGATTAGAAATGTTTTAAAAGAAACTAAATGAAATAGACTGAATTATTCCTCAGATGACAATCCATACATGAGGCATCTGTGGCATAGCTAATCCATGAGTACATCACTTGTCTAGGTCATAATGATCCCGGTTTTAGAGATACAGATTACATTATCCCATCAAATTAAAGCTGTTAGATTAGTGTATAACGAATTTTAATGTGAAATAATTATATATAGGCTACTTAGAAACATTTAATATGAGCCTTTTGTTCAGAATTTGTAAACTTTGCAAACATCTGACCTTGACTAAGCCGCATCACGTGACCTTGACCACTAATAATATAAGGGATATTTTTATCGTGTAGGCTAGACGTTAAATAAATAACACAACCAAAGATCTACCGATTCTTCAGATATTATTTTTTTCCTATTTTTCCGTGGTTTTGCTAATTATAAATACTAATTAGATGTTAATTAGGTTTTAATCGTGTAAGAATTGACTGCGCTATATCAGGATCGAAAGAGTACATGTTACTGATCATTTGGGCAAAAAATTGTAATTTCCAAAAGTGCACACACTCGCTCTATTTCGACCCTAACAGCCTGGACTAACACGTCGAAGATATATTTGAACTTGTCTCCTTGGTTCTTTCCACAATTATATCCTGGACATTAATGATTTTGGCCCTTGAGGAATACCATTATACACAGATTTTTTGTGTTTATAAATAGCACTAAAACAGACTAAAGCCGGGCCTCGGAGTTCGGGAACTCCTTTTCTAGTTTACAATAAAGTATTACAAGGTTTTTCTTGCTGAAATATTTACAAGCAACTTAATATGCTGAATCAATTAGGGTGAAAAATATTTAGATTTGTAAAATCAGAGGTCGAATTTACCCTTATAAATGTGTTACTTAGTGTTACCAAAAAAATAAAACGATCATACACGCTTGGGGGGTTAAAATAAACGTATATTTGGTCGCAGTCAGAATGCATGCATGAATACTGCACATTTGTTTCAAATTCTAATACTAAATAGGTAGTTGGCCTACTCTGCAAATCTTCAATATATGCTTCAATATACAAATCTATTTAACCGTATCTACTGCTTAAAAGACACTAAGTACTATACATTTAGGGTAAATAATAACGTGCTGTTTATTTGAAAATGCATGTATCTATATTTTGTCTAATCTCCAACTACGGAAGACAAAAGAAAACAATATTTTACTGATCTAAGGCCAAACATGTATCTAACTAGACATCTAACATGTTCAATGACAATTCGTGTCAGGTTTACCCAATTGATTTGTAGTGAAGCACATCAGAGATCTATAATACATGTATACTACTATAGACCCACGGCACATATCACAGCATAAAACAATTATACAACGTCGGCCCAACGTTTTCGACGTCGGTCCAACATTGTATAAGTGTTTGCTGGTACAGCTATCTCGGCTACAGAGGAAGTATAATATATATCGTCAGGTTGCATAGACGTGCCACGACAGCTCATTAAAGCCACTAACTTTACTTCAGAATACAAGCATGTACTGTACACACACGTTTTAATACTTCACTGCACAGAGAACCTTTACCATGTTTACAGACATTATCTATGGTTACTCTTTCTACAGCTAAATACTGAAACGACATTTCCAGATTTTAAATCCTATGTATTAGTATATCAAGTAACGAGTGAAAATTGCGGCTATCAAGATGGCAAGAAAAACAAATATTTGATCTCAATTTAAAAATCTATTTGTTTTACGCATTTGAGTTTGTGGGTCGCGGAAGGTTTGAAAACCGAGTTAGATAATTAAGTCGTTAATATGGTTAACGTTAAGTTAACTGTAAGCACTATTACCATATCATTATCATATCATTCACTATTACAAATACAAAGTGACCATTTTCTGTATCCTACATCATCACGCCTGCAGTTGTCATCACAATTTGCTTTGGACTTGTCACAGCTGTAATTTAATAACATTGATTTGTAAATAACCAAAGGAAAGATAAGAAAAAATACATAGCATATGGGCTTATTCGATATAGCAGAGGCCTGAGGGCTTAAAATTACTACATAGGGGCCTTTTCGAGATACCCGAGGGATTAATGTGAAACATTTAAGCGAGTATAATATAATTAGAACATTTAGGTGATTTCTACGTCGTTAAAAGTCAGTTAAATTGAAATAAACAATTAGCAGCATATGTAAATTGCGATGTAAATTTATTGTAAGTCTCATTTTGCATTCAGATCAATATGTCTATGCTTACCAACATCATTTAATTTGAATAATCAATCAGTGTGACATAGATGTACCCACCCACATACATGTATTATACAATAATACATCGAGAGCAAAAGTGTACCTTTCGCTGGAGTTGACATGGCTGACGGAGCTAACGTTACGTGCCAGATTATTTTAAACTAAAGCTGATAACGTAAGGCATATAATATGTATAATATACAGTGATAATTCTGAACAATAAGCTGACGTTGATGACTCTTTCATTGACCTGGGCCACGTTACATGTATTGGCGCATGTACATGTATATGTGTGCTTGTTTATCAGACGTCCTCACGTAATATGCTTACACAATTTATATTAAGAGCTTACCGGTTCAATCAAGTCAGCTGAGCAGAATCATTAAAATCAAAGTTAATAACCTACAAAGAATGGCCCTTGTCGTGAAGCATAATTATAAGTTTTTCGGTACCGATAATAAAATCACTGTATATAATTTTTCAGTAGATAAGCATTGATAATATTACATGTGTATGAAATAATTATTGTTGTTAGATTATAAGCTGGGACTGAAAAATGGTGATAGTCATAAACCTGTTAACAAAATTCGATGAACAAAATAAATTTTTTAGTGACGAGTGAAACTTAGTATCCACAGATGGACATGTTAGAGAGTAATATAGTTTATTTATTTACCTTATTGACGTAAGCAGTGTAAAGTTAGATTGGAAAATAACAGGTTAGTTAAATATTTCGATTGAAACTCGTGAAATTGTTAGCTTATGCATCATTTTATTACACAAACACACATCAGCTTGAATCTCATGGGTCGTGCTTAATTGGAAATTCAGTGACCGTGATATGATTTTGTAAGCAGTGGACTACACTCGTTAAACATATCACCCCCTTTAACCCGCTAATCATGGTAATCAATCGACTATAGTCGTTTTTAGTCTGTTTTATTAGCTGAGCAAATCACTTTTATTCCAAAATATAGGGAACGAAACCAGTGCTTAAACATCAAGATTTGCTAATACTTGGTCTCGAATTAAACAAATTTTATTAAGCAAATTTTCACCCACTTGAAGTTGCGGATCGCGGTAGCGAGACACAACTTCAAGTGGGTGAAAATTTACATTTTTTAATTAAGCGGTTTACATGTAACTGTTACATGTAAACCGCTGAATGTATATAAAGTGAATGATTCAGATCAAGACCACTGAAGAATCCAACGGGGTTAAAATGAAATTAAATGAATGGGGTTTTAGGCCACTATGTGCACATGTATATAGGCTAAACTGGGCCAGGAGAACCTCTTGGAATGATGAGGATAAAAGAGATGACACTGCCTCCCAGACACAGGATTCGAAATTCGAACCCTGGCGGTCTGGGGCCGACCTCGTTCATCTCGGTCACGGAGGCTTCCCACAATATTGAATCAGTGAGCAGGGAAGAAACATTTTTTTCTTTAAAATTTCAATGCCAGAGCTGGGTTCCAACCCGCGATCTCCGACTTTCCAAGCAAGCAGCTTTAACCACTGCACCAGGTCCCCCGCCTCCAACCGGCTGGTGTATTGCCATTTTCACGATTATAAAGCCCATCATATTATATGTGTGTCTTCTTATCTATCATACGAAACCACTGCTTATTTTTCAAGTAAGCAGAGCAGATCAGTGATCGGCGATCACTGATCTGCTCTGCTTACTTGAAAAATAAGCAGGTCAGACTGCAGTGGGATATGACACTAGCGATCAGTGATCGCTAGTGTCATATCCCACTGCAGTCTGACCTGGTTATCCAAGTTATTATAACACCATTCAGAGACATATAACCTAATATCGAGAGCACTTCAGTTGAAACAATGTACTACATTATGTTCTATTTGGAAGAAACAGCTGAACCAATTGAAAAAAGCTTTAAGCACAACAAGTTATTCCAATTAGCGCCCGGGGCGCTAAATAGAATACCCCCCCTGAGATTACAGAGGGGGGGGGGGGCTTTTTAGAGTAGTTTTCTAACGATCATGTATATTGTGTATAGGCCTATACAGTAGTGTAAATGATCGCGACTTCTATTTATGAATCGGGGGGGGGGGGGGCGTTTATTGAAATATTCGCGATGTTATTAGAATAAATACAGGATTGTGGTACCGTACGTCATTACCAGCTACAAATTATTTATTTCCAGCGAATTTTTACTATTGCGCTAATTTTTGCTTGTGAAAATTGTCTGTAATCAACGATATATATATACAAATGTTCAGTCCCTGATGCACGACATGCGATATTGAATTTGTGACCTTAAAATGGACAATGCAGACCAGTGGATGACCTTATGATGACCTTGTGCTGACGGATACGTATGATACATAATGATAATTGTCAGTTCCACCTCAACAATACGAGGGACATTGACACAAAGTTGTTTCAATGCTGGGCCAGTGTCGCTGGAATGGATTTAATTCAACCCGATACTAACCCTTTAGCCGCGGCCCACAACTTCAAGTGGGTGAAAACTTAAATAATATACATGTAGATTAGCGCGTAAAAGGTTAATTGTTCAAAACGACACTACTCTGTACTTCTCGTCGCCTCGGAGCTAAATGATCCTATCTGCCACTCTAACGAGTGTCAGATAGGATCCTTTAGCTCCGAGGCGACGATCTGTATATTCACTATACGGTAAAATCACAATTGTCAAGTAGCTATGTATCATCTTACATCACAATCATTGGCCATAAGATCTTCTAGATTTGCCTGAGGGGCAAAGCTTGCGTCTCCACCCGCCCCACATAGTACATTAATTATAGAGAAATACAGTACTGTCACCAATTTTTTATGTAAACCACGTGAAAATGTTATTTCAGAAACAATAAGTCTCCACCACCACATAGTGGGTGGAGACTTAAAAAACACTTATTTATCAAATTATGTATTGACATTTATAATAGTAAAAACTGTTGATGATATATTATCAGGGTCGGATAGAAGCGGCTGACATTGACATGCAGTGTTGACAAAATATGACACTTAAATAAAATCTAAACCAATGTCGGTCTAGTATCCTTAATGTGCCATTGTGTTGATGTTTAATGCGGTCTAGCTCATTTTCTATACGAACAGGGAAGAAAAGTAGCATTTCAGTGACCGAAGGGTTTACCATGCTTACACGAAGGTGTATGTAGCCGCTCACCTGCTCACAGCCGAACATATAATATATAAAATATAGGGCCTAGGTCTGTTAAACATGTGTGTACAATGAAAAGGTTGATGTAAACATGGTGAAGCTAGTATCACATGATTGACACCCCAGCAAACACAAGGAACGAATACAATGCTAGTTTATTTTTGAACTAGCGTCGCAGACAACGATTTTCTCCAACATTGTGTCTGTCAAGGTCTCGTGCTTACTGAGAGCAGCCATAATGTATACCAGGACAGAGAGTATACATTGAAGTGTGAACCAATGTTACTTTAATGTTGGTCCATCGGCACCCACGCTGGCCCAACATTAAACCAACATTGGTATGAGCAAACGAGTTGTGATCAATACCAGATAGTACTCAGACAGTACAGACTACATCGTCGCCTCGGAGCTAAAGGATCCTATCTGACACTCGTCAGAGTGGCAGATAGGATCCTTTAGCTCCGAGGCGACGACATGTATGTTCTGAATAATCTGATAATAGTGTGTTGAGAGATAGTACGAAAGACAAACAATTTAATGTAGTATGAACATCATGAAAAAACATTGCCAACATATACTAGTCCTAGACAGATCCACATTCCACATCATCTGTGTTCAAACGAGTCAAAGTGACACGGCATAAAAAACTACCATAGATTATTATCATTCCGTGTGCAAGTGTGCGACACAATGGTCTGTTATCATGGAAGTTAACCCATCTCACCGCTAATTATCACGACTATAGTCATTTTAAATCCGTTTCATTCGGCAATCAAATCACTGTTTTTGGGAAAGAAATGTGTTTAAACATATACATTTTCCAATATTTTTTTCCAATATTTTCACTCGAACTAAACAAATATTATGAGCAATTTTCACACATTTGAAATCGGGTGTCGTGGTACCTAGCGAGACACAACTTCCAAGTGCGTGGAATTTAAATTTAAAAGCATAGCGCTCTGTCAAAAGATGGGAAATTAATGCAGATGCGTGCACATAATTAACCCTTTACCTGTTTACAATCTACTGACTCTTGTGTGCACACAAAATAGTCCATATTCATAAAAAATATAATTTTACATCGGCTTTACTGTCCCGTGTCTCCGGAAAATAGTGGATCTAACGAATAGATAATCTGGCTGAAACAGAATTTAAAACTGAAGACTTGCTTCAGCCACAGATTGCCTAGACAGGATACCTGTCTGACACTTCGTTTCCAGACAGGGAGCCGGATGTTGTTTATAGGCTCGAGAAATTCAAACAAAATGGCGGATGTTTATATTTTTCATACCAGCTGGATTCGAATTTGTATTTGTTTATATTTCCTTAACCTGTTAACGTAACCATAAAAAATATTAGAAGTGGCGGGCAGACGTTTTTTCAGCGTCACAAATTTATTGTACACCACTAGACAATCTGATGTCGGCGGCCAAACATCAAACTGGTGCCTCTAGTGTTTTCTGTGACCGGCGACCTCGCCAGCTAATTGACACTATACAAAATCGTGGGACTTTTCTTTGTACAGTAGAACCTGTTATGAGCAGCCATTCTTAGAGCAGCCAACCTCCTTTGGGAAGCCAGCTAGCCATCCCCTAAAATGGCATTTCCTCTCCAATCGAACCTCCTATGAGCTGCCACCTAATCATGTTTCACAGGGGTGGATGCGCATAGCAGGTTCTATATTGTACGTACTGTCATATCTAATATGACCTCGATTAATTAATATGTCTATTAGAATAAGTAGCAATACAGCTACATGATCGCATGCTCATATCAGCTCATTTGTCGCATAGTGAATAAAAAGTTAAAGGCACCAATTGGTGTTGAGATCGCTCTTGGTCACAGCCATGGTGAAAAATGTTTATTTTTTCCGGGTGAAACGAAAAAAAATTCCTTATACCTACCCTATTTTGGAGGGCCATGTAACAGAAGTTCTCACAAAAATAAAATAAATTCACCTGACTACCTTGTTTGTGAAGGCTGCGTAATTGGAAACAGAGGTATTTTTGGCTGACATTCATTTGTCTGATCCTGAACTTTAACATGTTTAAACGGACTGGCCCAGGCTAAAATCATCAAAAAATCGGTGATTTTATTTCGGGTTCTTAATATGACCATATGATGTAAACATGTACATAGACTAGAACTGCAAATTTTTATAATTTTTGTGGTGCGCGTTCATCAGTTAGACTAGATATAGAGACGAAATTCTCGCATTTCCTATTTTTGACATGGTTGTCAATAATTAGAAATCGGGAATTTCGTCTCTATATCTAGCCTAACTGGTGAACGCGCAGCACAAAAATTATAAAAATTTGCAGTTCTAGTCTATGTACATGTTTACATCATATGGTCATATTAAGAACCCGAAATAAAATCACCGATTTTTTGATGATTTTAGCCTGGGCCAGTCCCTTTAAGTGATACAGTGAACAGGACAGAATAACCAGATGTACCTCAACAATATTTAGGGGCCGGCCATTTAATACCAGGGGGGGGGGGGGTATGGTTTTTTCGTAAAAAAAAAATTTGTTCAGAAAATTGGCAGAAAAAAATAGTTTGCTCTATTGAGTGTGGGGAAAAAAAAAATTGTTCATCTTATGTGTAAGAAAAAAATAGATTGTTGACAGCCAGCAGATCTTTCCAAATCTGCTGGTAACTGCCAAAGAAAGCCAAAAATTCCCTCGCTCCGCTCAGTCAAAATCTAATGCGTAAAGGTATGAAACCTGCACACTGGAATCAGCATGAAAAATAACAATTGCTTTTTAATTTATGGGATTAAAGGTCTAGACAACTGTTAAAACTTACAGGACATGGGTCCCCCAGAATGCAATATTGCCCGTGGGTAGGCCTAGGCCCCATATCATAATAATACTAAAATATGTGTTTCATACCCACCGCCGTATTGAGAGCAAGTTCCTAAATCATAGCAAGTCCATATATACTTGAGCGACATCTATGAATTAATGATTCCACCAAAGCTCAAAGCTCTGAGCCCTGGCTCTTAACTGGGCGTTGGGTTTGCAAACTAACTGACTTTATTACTGCGGGATTCGCGAAACAGCTGTCCCCGTCAATGTGTATTGACAGGACAGCTTTTCCTCAAACATTGTACACTCCAAAAATGTTGGTTCAATGTTGTGCCAGCGCCACAGACGTTGGTCTAACATTAAAACAGCATTGAGTCAATGTCTCGTTTCAGTAGTATCTTGTAATCAGTTTAGTTGCTGATATTAATGTCATCCGCCTGTACTCTAGAGGCTACTATAGGCCTACACGTGACTGTCCCACGCATGCCCGTTACGCAGTTGAATGGTTTTTTAAACATGTTCTGAAAACAAAAGTTTGTCTGTGACATCTCAGGAAAAAAATTGTTTGTTTTTGATGGGAAGAAAAAAAATGTTATGTTTTCTTGTGGAAAGGAAAAAAATAATTTGGTTAGGAAGAAAAACCATACCCCCCCCCCCTCCTGGTATTAAATGCTCCTCCCCTTAAGGATTTTTGCTACTCATGTTAACCCATATATCTACGGATTAACAAAAACAGTACCGCACTACCATACAAAAAATAATTTGACATATAATTATAAAAGCTCAATAACCATAATAAATCACAAAACTTCACAGAACAACATGACCTAGTTGGGGGGGGGGGGGGGGGGGGGTTGGGCCCTATAAAAATAAAACCACCAGTAGGCCTATTGCAGTACCGGTACCGGTGTAACTGCCCAGATTACCCCCCCCCCCCACTGAAGTATGCCCGGGTATATTCTGGACTATACCCGGGTATAATCTGGAATATACCCTGGGATATTCTGGGAAATCCCAGAATATACTCTGGGAGATATTACATACATGTATCTGATTGGAGTCAATTCTAAATTTAACATTGAAAAGTTATCTCTCATGTTTTAACATGTTTAACCCTGTGGAAGCTAGAGTATCTTATGTTTCATCGTGTACTAACTCTCTATGGGTAGAGTACCGCATGTCTCCTATGTTAACCTTCTGATGGCTAGAGTATCACATGCTTCATGCATCAATATTCTAGCGGCTGGACTATCACAGATCATTTAATATATATGTCTCTTTTATTATCCATCTGAGGGGTAGCGAATCAAGTGTCTCACGTATTAACTATCATTTTATTAACCTTCTGGTGGTTAGAGTACCGCATGTCTAAAGTAATAACCCCCTGGGTCCGTATTCTCGTACAAGTTACGGTATATCGTGGGCTTCTAATTGGTCGAGATGACTATCTCGACCAATCAGAAGCCTACGATATATCGTAACTTGTACGAGAATACGGGCCCTGGGTGGTAGACGATCATATCTTGTATCATATCTTGTATATCTTGTATATTAATTGTCTGGAGGCAAGACTGTCAAGTGTCTCTGATTTTAACCTTCTGATTGCTGGAGTGTCACATATCCCATGCATTAACCCTCTGGGGGCTAGAGTATCATTTGTCTCATACTATACTGTCACATGCCTTCTATATTAATCTTCTGATGGTTAGAGTATCACATTTCTTATGTATTATTAACCCTCTGGGGACTAGACTATCTTAATACTTCTATGTTGACCTTCTGATGGCTAGAGTATCACGGTTAACATAGTAGACATAAAATCATCAGAGGGTTAATAGGCTACATGAGACATGAATTATCCCAGATTACGATTAGATATTATTATATCGCTAATTTGTAAGTCATATAATATCTCTCACAGTATACCCTATCGCCCAGGCTATACCCTATCCTGAATCTGGTGGGGTATAGTCTGGGCATGTGGGGTATACTCCGGGAGCTCCCAGAGTATACCCTGGGGTATAGACTGGGAACCCCACAGACTATACCTATGGTATGGTCTAGATTATACCCGGGTATAGTCCAGTCAGAGGGGTTAGTCTGGGCGGTTACACCGGTAGTAAATAATTTGGTACTAATAAAATACCAGTAGAATGCAACAGTTAGTGCATAGACTTGATACATGGTGATCGAAGATACAAAATAACAAATATTGAATACTGATTTTAAGTACTGGTAATTTAAAACTAGTAGTCTACAAAAAATGTCATTTTCAGGGAGTTAAATTGAAAAGAAATTAAATAAAAATCGCAGAGGAAAAAAGTTCAAAATGAAACGAGGCAAATTGAAATATATCTGTGACAGTAAAACATATGTCTGACAGTCAAAGGCTAGAGATCTTATAATGTAGAACCTATAAGAACCATAGTCTGTTTCACCATATCCTGGGAGTGGCCTATTTTCAATTTGCTTGATAGCTGAACATTACAATTTTTTAACAAAATTTTTCTGAGATCATTTTTTAATCTCTGAAAATTTAGTGGATTTTTTTGTGTATTATCGAAGTCAGACCATTTAACATGTGATAAATTTTCAAAATTACAGCTCTCTTTAACACCATTACCGGGAAACAAGAATTCTATTACATGCCAAATGGTCTAACTTATAAAATACACAACGAAATTCCACTAAAGTTTCAGGGATGTTAGAGGAAGATAAAAAAATGATCCAAAAAAAATTTTGTTAAAAATTTTTAAAGAGTGACCGAGAAAATTGAAAAGAGGCTACCCCTAGGATCTGGTGAAACAGACTGTAGACAGTACCACCAAGGGTAAAATTTACTTAGTATTAGGCATATGACATTGTCTGTCCCTCAGAGCTGGTTGAGAAAGGGAACCCCAATATTTTGTGTAGACATGATAGGGGCCTAATCATTAAGAGCTCTAACGATTGGCACTACAAACAAAATTTAGTTTATTGCTAATAATAATCAAGATAATAGAGACGATTTACAATCTTGACACAAAATACTTCTTTTGTTTTTATTTGGTGTGGTAGACCTCTACAAGATTACGAATAGTCAATAGGTTATAGGTTGTATTCAGTGTACAGGCGCGTAGCCAGCCGTACGCCAGTACGCACGTGCGTACACATTGTAAGGGAGAGTAAAAAAAAAATATGACCCATCAAAAAATGAAGCAACAAGTTAGCAGACTAGCCTAGTCTACATGTACATGCGCACTTAGCAGTCTATTCTTTATGTGGTGCTGCATAAAACGCCGGAAAAGTAGGATACAAATGCAATAGGCCTAACTGTTTCTCTTTTCAATGACAGTCACAAATTCACGACATGTATGACTATAGTGCCGCTAAACTTGCCGTGGACGAGCCCACACCGTAAAGATGTGGGACCGTGGATTACTAGAGTCTACATTCGTTTTACCCGGGGAAATCATTTTTTTTCAACCAGGCAATCAATGAGATCGATATTCACCCCAAGGTGGAAAAATGCTAATAACATTTTACTGTTTTTTTTACAAATGAACTGAGCGTACGATGTATACAAAATAACCTTTTATTGACCTGATTAATCGAGACAAGTCTTAGATATGGGCGTCCAAAGAAATGTCCCACTTTTTTACCCTTGAGTGGACATTATAATCTGTGGCAGTTCTGTTTCGGCAACGTTATGGGGCTAATTCTAAACGATCTATTTTTGTACCTGCACTGCACTGTGTTAAACAAATGATAGGCTGCACAATGACATGTATACATGCATAAATCCCATGCTACACTGACTAGCTTCTCAGACGTGAAGACACTGGTGACAAGAGTGAAATCCCATGCAGGCATTCAACCAATGTTATACTAATGTTGGTTCATTGTCCACGACACTGGCCCAACATTAAGACAATTTTGTTTCAACATCTCATGTTTGCTCAGGGCTGATTTATGCCTATCACAGCGAATCATGTAACCAGGTAATAATGATCAAATAACGTTTTCGTATAGTGTATATATAGTGTATATATAGTGTATAGTTTCGTTTTCGTGTAAGGTTATAAAATCTGTTTTGTATACTGTCTGGCCGCTGGCATAGTAATAAAAATCATGGATATAGATCTGTATGCTTAAAAATAATAGTTATTTCATCGTTTAACCCCTCCACACACTCTAGCCTCTAATTATGTATGACTAAAAAAAATTGAGGGCCATTAATTTTTTATTTACAACATGTCCTTCAGACAATTATTTATTTCATGAAAATTCAATTTCAAAATATTTACTTCAAAAAACACTTCACCCCCCACCCCCTGTCGATTGAGTGGTGGCCCCCTTATGACCAATCACAGAATGTCCAGCTTAGCTATTAATCGTGCACACAAAGACACTACGTAGACTTGGTCAAATGCTGGATCCGCCATGTCTGTTTTTTTAAAAAAGTTGAGGCTATCTATGGATAATCGTACTTGACCGAAAATAATCAGTAGATTTCAATATGTAATCACTGGGTAAAATGATTTAAATTATATTATAACTTGATATAATTCAATATATAGTGTTAAAATATTACTTGATATAGTTACGGTCCGCCACTCAACCAAATAAACAAGTTATGTTCACTGCACGTGTACACGTGGACAAGTCAATTAAGTTTGACGGTTGAGCAGGTTGTTTTAATTGTTAGTTGTGCAGGTGCGTTGTATATCAATCAGGCTCTGTGATCCACTTAGCTTATTGTGTATGCAGGTACCTGCATGAGCTGATTAGCACGCCTGCCTTGCAGGTGAGGGGTGGCTGGGGCTCCAGATGGGTGGGAAACATTGCCCCCATGTGCAATTTGATTGCGCAATTTATTTTCAATTATCAGTTTCAACAGGTGAATGTTGTTGTAAAATAACATTTACCTATTTAGCGTCAATCACAGATGTATTACTACTCAATGTAGCCTAAACACGGTAAATGGGAAGTGAACATAGTCATTGATTTCATTTCACTTCCTTTAAAACAATAATTTCATGCCAATATAATGTAAGGTGCCTTACTTTTATGTACTTTTAATATCACCAGATCACGTATAAGTTGATATGTTTGTATTTTGTTTGAATAAACTAAATTGATTGGATTAGATTTAATATCTATATATAGTACATAACTGGTAAGCAGCAATAAGGAAAATGTTGAACAAGATAAGTGAATAGAATGAAATATAATTTTCTACAACGGTGCAATATAGGCTACTGCCACCAGTGGTAATGAAGAATCTCAGCAGTAGACCTATTCAGGCCTACATCATAAACACAACAAAATAGCTCTAAAGCAATTGAATTAAGATATATCTAACCTACTTATAAATTTATGCTGAATTCAATAACTTTTTTAAAAATAAGAAAAAACATAAAAAACCTATTTGGTGATGACGCATAGGCCCTATCCCAGCAAACATGAGACGTTGCCCAACGTTGGTTTACTGTTTGCAACGCTGGTCCAGCGGTAAACCAGCGTTGCAAATTGGTCCAACGTCTCATAAGTTTGCTGGGCATATATCGCTAGAAATTCACTTAATAATTGACCGACATAGCCTATATAGGCCTAATATGGGTGATTGATTGATGTTGACAATAAAAATTATTCATATATTGTGGCGCCAGGTTGGCTCATTGGCTAACTCAGGGGGTATCGGGCTCGAGTCCCACGACGGCCGATATCTTTCCTTGGTACACACATATGCAGCGACCCAAACTGTTCAAATTCGTGGGATAATGACGACAGAAACATATTCATAACCTATTTGCGCCGCATCGAAAAACATATAAAGAAATAAAGAAAACAAAATGACCAATATGTCAAAGTTGACATGTAGCCTAAACATGTAAACGGTCAATAATAATAAAATATATACATATAATGTCTTTGATTATTGATGACCAAGCATAAATGGATATACGTCCAATAACTGAGCATTATAATCGCACCTCACATGGTTCACATCCTCTTTACTACAGATAAAGAGAGTGATAATTCGGCGACGCAATTTTTTTCAGTCACAAAGGGCTGGAAAGCGAAATTAGAGAGTGAAGAAATACAAAAGAGCCAAGAAAAGCAGCAATTATGAAAAGCTAAAGCGAGAGAGACAATAAATACCAGAGAGCCTACCCCTGAAACATTAAAAATAAAATGTTAAATATTAATCACAATGAAGTAGGGCTTGTGCAATCATAGTCATAAGGTACCATAGCCGTGTCGTCCTCTCTGAGGCCGTTGATAGATGCATTTGCTTTACCCGAAAATTCAACATGGCGGTGACTGAGAGCGATCTCGACCCCAAGGTCCGAAAAATCTCCATTATAACTTTTTAATGGTAACCCTCATAACCCCCATGACCCCCTCGAACCCTCACAAACAAACCTCGACCTTCGACGCACAAGCCCCTCGACTCACAGCCCCTCGACCCACAACAACAACAAAATATTTGTTACCCCTGATGGTAAACAAATGGCTATCACAGCCCGAAAATGGGAACGAAATGTCAGGCAGGTATCCCGTCTAGTAACCAAATATTTCTACTTTAAGTAGGCCTAATATATATCGGGACGCTACAATTTTCCATCTTCATCTATCCAGTTGTCTGCCACCGGCAGAACCTGGATAACCCGTATATGTGCTATGCGTTTAGAACCCCCCTCCTCCCTCCTCCTCCCTGGCCAATTCACAGTTGATTCAGGCGGCCCAAACAATCTGACCTGAGTGTGACCTCCACGCTGCAGACAGTAAACCGGTGACGTCATAATGAATATTCATGTTGCTCGCACCCCTCATTTTCGTACCCGCTTTACACACACCTGTTGTCAAGGTCAGACTGGTAGTCTGACGGTCAGACCTGATACGGCAAGATGCAATTTTCCGAAGTTCCCACATTCAAAATTAGTTAACCCGTTCCGGGAACTTCAAGTCACCATGCATATGGGACCCACTGCAGGCTGTTAAATCAATTATGTAATTATTAGATATAATTAACCCTATTCTGTGAAACACAGGAATTCCTTTAATGGTTACTCAGTGAAAACAGTGCTACATAGACACCCCTCTCCCATACTTCATTGTATCAGCTACCTCGGTGAGCGTGTGCTATTTATAGATTATGAGCCCAGTTTCAGGAACAGGGGCGCTGTAGCGGGCATCAAAGCAAACACAAGCGATGACACGCGGAATTCACCCAATGTTGTCTCAATACTGGGCCAGCATCTCCACAGCTGGCACAACATTGTCCGCACAGGGACGCTATGACTTGTAAACGCCGCACGCATATATGAATAGGATATGTCTACCGACACAGAATCTATTATGCCCTTTTCATTGATTTTGGGCCTAGTAAAAAAAAAAAATGGACCTACGATATAAATGAAAAGGGCCCATCAATAGGCCTTACACGATCAGGCCTATAAATTAAACCAAAATTAACCCATTTTTAACTTTGGTTGAGGTGTATTTCGGAAAGGTTGTGGGTCGAGGGGGTTGTGGGTCGAGGGGTTGTGGGTTGAGGGTAGAAGGTTGAGGGTTGTGGGTCTTGGGGTCGAGGGGGTAATGAAGGTAACCCTTTTTAATGACTGTGCAGGCTGTGGGCTGAGCATGCGGGCATGTAGGCCTAACTGAAATGTTACTGATTCTAAGTAGAAAAAACTATTTTCGACCTGATTATTCAAGGGCAAGTCTTTGATATGATCGTCCAAAGAAATGTTACACGATTTTGTACGGGGTCAATCACCCTCGCTGACCAGGGCCTGTAAGACATGTGCACATGTCACAGAAAAAGACACTGAGCAGTCAGTATGGGGGTCAATCTGTGGCCGAAACTTGTTTTAGCCAGTGACGCTAGTGGAAGGATTGTGGATTTGATAAATGAGAATGGTCCACCTACAAAGGTAGAAACTTGCCTGGTACATTAAAAGTCATTAAAGAGTATTTTTTATTGCTCTATTATCATTACCACAATTTCATGCTTCATAATATTTTTATAACACTTTCGCCTCAACATGAAATGGTAACTAAGTACTACAACTCCAGCTTCATCACATATTGTACTCGTTTGAAACAATAATGTACTCACGAAATATAACATACAGTGCAAATGATTATCCACAAAACAACTATGGTCAACTATGTTGAATAGTTTCTCTAGAATTTCAAAAACAAGAAATATTTCAATTGTTAAAACTGTTATATTTCACTACATGTCCAGAACTATACAAAAATGTGTAAGGGGGAAATCATGGACATAATAATGTAGTATAAATCGCGTGGGCCACATCAATAAGTTATAAAATCAAACTGTGTAACCAAGGTTTCCACCAGAAATGTTTGATTGGGGGGGGTCCACAAGGGTTGGCGGGTCTGGGGAAAGAAAAAGAATTGGAGTTTCAAATTTTGGTGCTTAAAGTTTAAACTAAATTAACAGCAAAATATAGAAAATACTTCATTTTCTTTGCTACCAAGGGGGGGGGGGGGGTAATATCCCCCCTTAGGTGCTGAGTGGGAGGGGGTCAGTACCCCCACTGGCAGAAATCCTGGTACCTAATATTATTTATTTTTTTAAATACGTCTACTTTTTATTTGATTTCAAATATTCTAATAATAAGATAACATTATTATAGGTCATAATAGATAACCATGATGTTGGCCTAATTGACAGCCACAAGTCACAACTCATATTAGTGGTGTCACTGTGGGGATTGCACCTGACATGTCGATTGTCCCATGTATCCTTTTTAAAGAGCAATTGACGATAACAACTCGATAATACAGTCAATTCTGGTGATATGCTGTTGCACCTTCACAACGTCCAGGATCAGACATCGGAATAACAACTATAAGTGACCTATAATGAGAAGACCTATACTACAATACATTAGGCCTATATAAAATATAAAGGCTCAAATTGGTGATTGATACCATTTTGGCTATTATTTTTAAAAAAATGTTATCTGCTCCTTGATAATTCCGTCTCGCTTGTCAGTAATTTTGTCTCTTATTTTTCGTCATCTGGGTTTCTGGAGTCTCTCTTGCAGGCCTAAAGTGTCTCATCTTCTAGTGTCTCTCGCTTTCCAACACAGTGGTATTTGTAGTCACTCTGATATCTTGCTGTTTATCACGCTCGGACCACCATATGCACATGATATGATCCCTTATATTGAAGGGAGTCACACGTGTAATATGAGATTAGATTAGTGTAAAGTTATGAATTTCTTAGTGATTTTTTTAAGGTTCAGCTATACCGTATTCAATCGAATAATGGCCATAATCAAATAAACGCATACACCCCTGATTTGAAATAAAACCCACGATATAGCATGTACACTATATATGATAATTAAATAATAGCCTACTCTAATACTCCCCCGCCTCTAATTTCTAGGGGGTGTTCTAATTAATATGACAAATAAAATGTAGGTAGGGGCCTAATAATTTATATAAGCATAGGCCTATTATAATTTCTATTTTCTCCTTAGGGCCTGTCTTTTCCTTATAAAAAATGTCAACCCGAAAATTGTTTAATACATAGGGCCTCATAGCGGTAATGTTGTTATTCGTGTAGACTATAACAGTTTCTGATAGTTACCATATATTTACAGAAATATGAATTAAAGTCTGCTACTTTTCTCATAATCATAAAATAAGCTACATAAAAAGCTATAACCTATAATGACAAAGGCACATAGCTGATACCGGATAGGCCTCAGTCCCAAAATGTGCCTGAAAGTTTACAACGGGAACATTCAAATTTTGGAGAGTGCATCACGGCACATATGCCTATATAGATTATAGATGCCTTTATCTGATAAATCTCTACATGTGCTACCATATATAGTCTGTGTGTGCTACCATGCGTGCAAAACAAGCATTGATTGTCATAGTCTATTTACTTTACATTAAATAGTTCTCCAAACTATTTCCATTCAGCTGCTAGCGTAGCATGAACATGGCCCGTTTGTTTAATACGCCAATGGTATAGGAATTGAGAATGTAGACCCCTGCGGCTGGGGCGCCACCCAGCCGGGCGATAACCCCCATCACCTTTTCCAATGAGTGGGCTGAGCCAAAGACTAAAGTACCAGGATGACAGACAATGTGCACAAGAGGAAAGATCAACAAACATGCTCGACGGAATTTTGTGGAGATGTTTTTTATCTTCTCACCTCACAGCCAGTAACCTCACTCAATTAATAAAATCGCCCCATCATACAAAGTAAGTGAATATGTAAAAAAAATCGACAAAAAACGGTAAATATCTATATAAATATATATATATAACAATAAAAAATAACAAACTGAAAGAATCTTGATACTCCTTGCAAGGTTTGAATTTGGCTGAAATTGGGTGGTGGGCTAGTTTTTTTAATTGATCAGTTAGTAGGTACTAGGTTGCGATGCTCTGTGCACAGGTTGTGTAGGCCCACCCCCATGAGGTAAATTAACCCCAGAAGTAAATATTTTGAATCAATGATTCGAAACATCGCCTGAAGAAGAGGGGCTTTTTGGGCACACACCCCCCCCCCAGCCATTTTTTTCTGTAGGCCTTCTGAGCTGTAATCCCCGGGCTATGATCGTCAATTTTTTGCTGTACATAATCGCAGCTTGCGGAGAGCATGTATACACAATCAACCCACCACATGATTAAGATGACAAAATCCGAAAGTTCTGTAACTGAGAGAAAATTTGAAGTCTATTTCGTTGTTATTAGAGCCCTGATCCTGCTAAATAAAGCCTGATAATATATATCCTAATTTTAACAGCTGACTGGGTGGAACTGTATACCCAAACAATCCAACCACACCTTAACGAATAGCCCTACAGAGTATTTTTTTATTGCGCTATTATCATTGCCACAATTTCATGCTCCATAATATTTTTATAACACTCTCGCCTTAACATGAAATGGTAGCTATACTACAACTCCAGCTTCATCACATTTTGTACTCGTTTGAAACAATAATGTATTGACGAAATATAACATATAGTGCGAATGATTATCCACAAAACAACTATGGTCAACTATGTTGAATAGTTTCTCTAGAATTTCAAAAACATGAAATATTTAAATTGAATATTTCAATTAAGAAATGTGTGAATAATGATATCGCTACATGCTCAGAACTATACAAAAATGTGTAAGGGGGAAATCATGGACATAATAATGTAGTATAAATCGCGTAGGCCACATCAATAAGTTATAAAATCGAACTGTGTAACCAGGGTTTCCACCAGAAATGTTTGATTGGGAGGGGGGTCCACAAGGGTTGGTGGGTCTGGGGAGAGAAAAAGAATTGGAGGGTCTGGCGGAGAAAAAGAATTGGAGTTTTAAATTTTAGTGCTTAAAATGGCCTATTACAACCGAAAATTGTTTTATACATAGGGCCTCATAGCGGTAATGTTGTTATTCTTGTAGACTATTATAACAGTTTCTGATAGTTTCCATATATTTACAGAAATATGAATTAAAGTCTGCTACTTTTCTCATAATCATAAAATGAGCTACATAAAAAAAAGCTTTAACCTATTATAATGAAAAAGGCACATAGCTGATACCTAAAATATAGCCTGAAAATTTACAACGGGAACATTCACATTTTGGAGAGTGCATCACGACACATATGCCTAGATGCCTTTATCTGAGAAATCTCTACATGTCATACCATATGGGCGGGGGTCCTAGGGTAGTGGTTAGCACCGCTGCCTTTCACGCCAGAGTTCCGGGTTCAGTTCCTGGTCTCGGCGGTTTCAAAGAAACAAAATGTTTCTTCCCCATCCACATGTGAAAGTTAGTATTGTGGGGAGCCTCCGTGACCGAGAGGTAGCGTGCTCGGCCTCAGACCGCCAGGGCTCGAATTTTTTGTCATACCATATATATTCTGTGTGTGCTACCATGCGTGTAAAACAAGCATTGATTGTCATAGTCTAGGTTGCGATGCTCTGTGCGCAGGTGTAGGCCCACCCCCATGGCCATGAGGTAAATTAACCCCAAGTTATTTTTTTAAATCAATGATTCGAAACATCGCCTGAAAAAAGAGGGGCTTTTTGGGCACACACCCCCCCCCCCAGCCATTTCTTTCTGTAGGCCTTCTGAGCTGTAATCCCCGGGCTCTGATCGTCAATTTTTTGCTGTACATAATCGCATAATGATGGGAGTCAAGTCACGCTGCGTGGACGATAATATAAGCTTTTACAGTTTCTCCAAAAAAAATAATAACTTTTGAGAAGTAAATAATATATTATTATTGTTCATGAGAAATAAAATTAGATCTATAGACTAAAGAGCGAAAAAGCATCCACCACGGTGAAAGGTGAATCCAGGTATATAGATTATAGTATATTTTTTTTTAAAGAAAATAAAGGGAATGTGAACGATACATACCAGTAGAATGCAACAGTATCTGCATAATTGCTGTCCTTGATATGGCGATCGAGCATATTATAACAAATATTGGTGACGGCGCCTTCCATCCACTTGATCGATATCGGTCCTTCGTCAACATTGAAATTGTATTTGAGAAAGTTGTCTGAAGTCGGTGGCGTTTTCCAATAAAATTGTTCAGCAATTTTACTCCAAAATTTTACAGGCTCTTCTACTGATTCTTTATACATTTCCCTGTATTGTTCCATACTCGAACAGTGTGCGACATTTCTAATATTCTCCGGTGGAGGAAAGGTTTGCGAAACAGCGTCTTCATCCATGATTGTTTTGTGAGAATTGTGGTGCGTGGGCTTCCCCAGCACTGGTTAATGACGTCACACCAAGGCAGTGGGTATCCCGTAGACTTACTCCGGGACTCCACCAGTGCTCCCTGACTACTGAACCGCAGCTGAAGGTAGAGGATTTCGGTTTTGAGGTGGTTCAACAAGTATATAACGCTTAGAGGGGAGAGGGGTGTTAAGGGATGCACTACGGAGCGTAGTCAAAGTAACGTTAAAAAGCGTTACGAAGGGGGAGGGGGGAATCGTCAAATAAGCATTATGAAGGCTAATTGTTGAACGGCTCCTGTTCTCGATTATGTTTGATTTGATATGGTATCCAACAACACATCTAATTGGAGTACCAGGCTAGAGGGGGGGGGGGTAAGCTGTTTGACTCAATTAACCAACTGGCTCTGTTTTGCTTCCACTGTTTGGCTTCATGTTATAGTAGTAGGCTAGAGTAGCGCTGACCTCATTCACCATTGAAAAGCACATTGAATAGCTTAAAAATAATTATTTAAATATGAAAAAAATCCCACACAATTTTGTGATATCAGCTGTGCTCGCTTAATATTTTTGCGTAGCAGTTATACCGGTAGGCCAACGTCGCCTTAATGGATCCATTGCGGCAGACTCCACTGCTGTGGACGTTGACCAAGCATGCGGGTGACAGGGCTGTGGTCAAATACAATTGGAATTATAACTGGGCCGTTTTTAGCTTAATTGAAGGTGTAATTGTAATTGAAGAAAATAAGTCAATTAGGCCCTATTATTGTGATTGAGGTTTTTATTTTGTATAATTGTAGTTGTAATTGTAATTGTTCAATTATTTTTCAATTACAGACCACTACGGGAGTCGATTAGCTAATTTTGAGTCTCTTTTATCCCTATTTGTATAATTGCCCATCTTCGTAACAAGAGTTACATTTTTCTATTCCTCATCTCCATTCATAGTTTACAATATTTGAGTAAATCGTACCTTTTGTACATGTATTTAATAATCCACGAGCAGTGAAAAAAACACTCACATATAAGGATACATAAACACAATATATCCACAGATGTCCAATATATGGGCGGTTCTCAATATGTGCGTCGAACAAGTGGGACATTTGAACCCGGTTTTTTTTATCAAAATTGTAAATTATATACCGGTACTTAACAGATCAAGTAAATCAATGATAATTGGTCATACAATTAAATTTGGAAACAGAAAATGGGAGATAAATGTAAAAGACGTGTTTTTAAAGCTGTCGCACAGAGGACACCAAATGTACTGTCCTCTCAATAATGCCATGTTACGACCATTGGTGTCCTATGTTATGACCAATTTCGTGTCTCACAATATTTTGTGATCATAATTTTTCGCTGATTTATCGGTTGAATCACCGATATTTACGAAACTATGTAAATATAGATACAGACGAGATCCAACATTGATTCTGCTATTTTATACATTGTAAAAAAACACCATATATGATATATATACTGTGCCAAACGTTTTCAATTCGGATGCTGTCTTTAAATTTCTTTAATGAAGTGTCATATAGTGCTGGGTATTCCTCAACCAGATTGAACAACTTCTCCAGATAGCCTACGTATCATCAATCACGTTGCGTGGCATAATAATGGTAATTGTCACCAAAAGCAGCACAAATAAGAATAGAAGATTATGTAATCTACGAATGGGTCAGCACGTGGTTGTCCCTTGAACATGCAAGGATATTGAGGGGTTCCCCGGAGAATCCATAAAATGCGGCGAATAAGCAAGCCCAAAACAAATACGCATGACGCATCACGCTACGTGGAATCGCTCCTTCTATTTTCCATGATTTCGGTGAACGCACATCACGTTTCACGCATCACGCTTCAAGTATCACGCGTATGTGAAGTCGTATCAATCTCCTGTGTCGACACTTGTAGACCGTTTGACCCTTGAGCAGGCCTTACCGATTATCACAGTAGAAAAAAAACACTCCACAGATCAATTACACCCCTATTTTAATTTTTAATTTATATTCACTCACAGTTATTTTGTGCATTTTACTTGGTGTCAGATTATGTTATTTTCTGGATAATGGTGGAAATTTAACATATTCTTCATATGTGACTGTTTACCCCTCGTCTGTGACATTTAGCCCCGTGGTGGTGCTAGAAGTCACAATCCAGCCAGCCATCGTAAATAACTGTGTTTTATTACAAAAGTAAAATGTTTTGTTAATAAAAAAAAACTGATCTAGATACATGAAATATATATCCATTATTTGCACGTGTGCAGGATTTCCGAAATAAATTGCACACTGATTTCTTAGCTAAAATGTCAGTTTTGTGACTTAACTCTTAGCCCCTCCAATACATAAAGCTAAAACTAGAAGACAAACGACAGTCCAGCACTGAATCAATCTGCAGGGACACCTGGTGAATAGATATTATAAACCACAGCGAGGACCTCTAGTGAATAGTTAGTCGTGTTAAGCAAAACGTGGCGACGATTTTTCCCACAAGTTGTTTACATGGGCGATATAATTAGGTGTTATTGTGCAAAGCATGAATCATATTGATCCCTTGAGAGAATATGCCAAAAGTACAAATATTCCAAATAGGAAAAAGATATAAGGTATAGCAGATAAACCGATTACAAAAAAAAATAAGTAAATGAACACAATAGGCCTATATCTTAACATTGGCTTGGGCCTACAATAAAATTGTATTATGTTCATGATTGATAAAGGTTAACATATTATAATAAATAAAAATTCGAATCAAAACAATTGTAGATAACGTATAGTTATTGTGCACATCATAGTAAACATTAACAATAATGAATATATGTCTCAAGTGTTCTGGATCTGCCGATGCACCAACACTTATGATGCTAATCCAACGCCGGATCCGAACGGGGTGAAATGAGCGGCGTGGTATGGTAAACGCTGCACCAATACTAAATCAACACACCGCCAAGTCATCACGCCTGACGAGCAACTTAGAGATAATTAGAAAAGGAGTTCCCGAACTCCGAGGCCCCGCTTTAGTCTGTTGAGTACTATAGACAAAAAATCGTCTTAATATAATTTTCTAAACATAACAGTGTATTGGTCCTAAATGTCCTAGAAATAATTAAGGAAAAAACAAGGAGACAAGTTCAAATATATCTTCGACGTGTATCCCTTCCACCACCATCGCCGGTGCTGGCCGACATTCATTCAATAATTGCCTACGATGTACCTCGTACAGAGGATGTAGGCCTACCCACCAAATTCCGGTTCAATGTTGGGTCAGCGTCGCAGCCCATTGCTGGTTTAATGCCGGTCAATTGTCCACGCTGCCGGCCCAACACTAATCCATCACTGGGTCTACTATATACTTTGCGCAAGCACGTGGCATTCACCCAATGTTGTTTCAATGTTGACCCACAGTCTTCGACGCTGGTCCGTCATTGAAACAGCCTTGGGTGATAGTGCCGGGTTTTCTGATTGTTGCATTATGCTGGTGACGCTTCCCATCCCGGAGTCAGAAACACCAGATAACACGATATATTGGCCCAATGCTGATGTTATGCTGGGCCACCGTCTGCGACGCAGGGCCAAAATTATTCAAACAAAAATCCTTTAAGCTCTTAACCACAAATATAATCGTGAATATTTTTTTTCTGAACACTCGTTAAAGACAAAAGTACTTAACCTAAGGACCTGAAACTTATTGCACATGTTCATAAGGACTGGTGTACAGAAATGTCAACCGTTCCCCACACACTGCACCCCTCTTTCCTCTAAATAGGACACAAACTAGGAAAAGTAAACTTAATAGAATACCGGCCGAGGGCCGGTCCTAATAACAGGTACATGCTAGTTATAAAATCAGACTGTCTACCAGGAAGTTAAATATAACATAAGCTGCATGATCATTTTTAAAAGTATGATTACAGTAAAGTGTCATAGTTCAAAATGATGTCAATTTTGCATACCACTGGGTCAACACTGAATCAACGTTCAATATATTGATGCAACATTGAACCACCTTGGTACAAATTAGATATGTAAATTATAAATTTCAAAACTCTCCATAATAAAATTGATTAACTGTATCTGTTATTGTTCAAACTTTAATATGTTTTGAGGAGCTGCCATCAATTGTTTTAAATACTTTTTTTTCGGGCTGGGCATTCAAGTAAAAAATTATATTCATCACTTAATTTAGTAATCTCAAAGTTTCCACGAATGCGCATGCTTCGTGATAATTTAAAAAATATTCCCTTTACCACAGTAGTTTGTGGTTTGATGCTCTAAACTTGGTAAAATATCGTTCATAACCAGCGGGTAATTTTTATTAAGTACGATTCAAAGTTCAGATCTGACTTAAAACATTTATCCAACAAACATTTTGGTGATTTTGAATAATTGATTCCCACAAACTCTTGGCGTAATTTAGTGCGAGTTGCACACAAGACAGAGAATATTGCGACAACCAAACATAGATTAGTCCACAATTATTATCAAATGTATTTTAAGTAAAATAAGCCATGAATTATTATCAGCTTATTCTTAGTTTCGCGTGTCGCCACAACTTGCCATTAACTCGTACATATCATTGCTGGGGAAGTCGTAGGCCTACCCTCTAATAGGAAAGTCATGGTTTCTTGAAAAAGCGTTGCATATTATTGTCGACGAAACTCGTGTAAAATAAAAAAATTGTCATATGATAAAACATAAAACGTTCTCATTTAAAAAATAACAGCCAGTTGAAAAAATAATTCTGGACTGACTGAATTGACACTCTCAGAGCATAATTCAATGTGAGTGCTGTCATACGTTGTGCAAGTTCATAGCATAGCTTGGATGTGTGAGAGATATATTTGTGTTTCTGTTGGTAGGCCCTCCACATTTTCCTTCATTCACAGGCATTTAAACGTACCTACTTCATCTAATTCCACCTACTATTTCAACTAAAACCTACTTTAAAACATACTACCTAAATATGTCTTTTTGGAAACACTGTCACATCTCCATACTTGGACATCCATCGCACCTCGCTTTCTATCAAAAAGTCAACCGCAGGAAGCAGCATAACTTGAACAATTATGTGGTTGTGTAAGGTAACGTTATATAAATATCACATAAAGCATGTATATCCTAGTTGTTTACATGGAATGCCATTGGTATCATGTTCTGTTTTTTTCTGTATTTTCGAAATGCACAGGTAAATCATCTGTTTCAAGTTTCCTTTTAGGTTGATTTAGGCGGAGTGAGTGAGTGAGTGAGTGAGTGAGTGAGTGAGTGAGTGAGTGAGTGAGTGAGTGAGTGAGTGAGTGAGTGAGTGAGTGAGTGAGTGACTGAGTGAGTGAGTGAGTGAGTGAGTGAGTGAGTGAGTGAGTGAGTGAGTGAGTGAGTGAGTGAGTGAGTGAGTGAGTGAGTGAGTGAGTGAGTGAGTGAGTGAGTGAGTGAGTGAGTGAGTGAGTGAGTGAGTGAGTGAGTGAGTCAGTGAGTCAGTGAGTGAGTGAGTGAGTGAGTGAGTGCAAATTATTTAAGTAATTTTGTAGAAAACAGTGTTCTGACATCAGATTTACAGTGATTCACCAGGAGGTGCTACTTGCAAGAATTGCCCTGTATCGTATCACCGACTCCACTTTACTTTGAACTACACTACATAGCTAGGTCCCTATAATCCAAAATGTATCATTTTAATTACGATAGTTGAATTATATGGGTTGAAATAACATCACCTGATCATTTCTTTATGTAAATACCTACATACTTACATTGTTATAATACCATTTAATATTAAGCACTAAACCCGGCTTGTTTTTTATACATCGGTTTGGCCTTTGAGAGTTATCCGGTAATCAACACAGTGCAGGTCAACCTAACTAATCCGGATCCAAAAATTACCCTAAAATTACGTAGGTGTCTTAATCTAAAATCGATTAAAATAATTTTCCAATAAGAATTCTATTGCAACTAATGTGGGTTCGAGGTGTTTCAATGCTTGTCGAATTGTAATGAGGTGAAATTGCTTTGACACAATGGTCGATTGCCGATTGTAAAATAAAGTGAGAAAACTGACCACCTATGACTTGTTCTGGTTGCCACTGAGGACAACCAGGATTATCACGCCTGACTCTAATGACCACCACACCTCTTACTCGCCATACATGACAGATCCACACAAGTTAGGGCTCTGACACCATGTCAACTCAATACGTGATTTTACAAACCTTTTATAACCTTTAGACCCTAAACATCCTTAGGAACTACTTTTCAACACAGTCTGCGAATATCATTGATTGATTAAATGTAAAATTAAAATTTATTTCACGCATGTAAATGTCTCCATTCATCTCAATATAATGCTAATTTTTATGATTTATTACATTGCATCCGAACGTGATTATTTGTCATTTGTTTTCGGTTCCGAGCATGAATACATTCCTGTCCATCATAAATATTTTGAAAGTTTAAAAAACAATGATAAAGGTGAAACTGGGACTAAATATAGCCGTTAACAAATGAATTTTATTATCCGTAACATACTAACAAGTTATATTTAGATATATGTGTGTATAGCGGGGCTATCTGTCTATAGAGATTTAAAAATAACCAGAATACATCAATAATATTTCTCACACAATTCTGCCATTTATTTATAGGGGGCATACTAATATTCGTGATTAGCATATTAAAATACCACAATTGATTTAATTAACACAACTGTTTTTTGTGTTAAAATATATTCCATAAGAAATGTTTCAGGTATGATGTTCTACCATATTCCATGCCACCCCCCCCCCCCCTTGATGTGCTGCTGTGCTCTTGATAGGAATATGTTAGTTTATGAGACCAGGTTAAACCCCTTCAGCTGCTCAGACCCAGCTCCATGATATTAATTCTCGGTCAAAAATAGTTCTTCGTTTAAGGTTTGATCAGTTATTTTTGTCTATTTTAAACCTCAGCTGTCCTGCCACCATTTAATGAAATAGGAATATGCGGTTTAAATGATCTAGAAACCACCATAATTATAAAGTTTAATCATTGATTTATTTTAATCATTCCATATGTTTTCTATTGCAGCCTTGGATATTCCTTTGAATGGTTCAATTAAAATGGTTTCAAAACTATGATTAAAATGCACATGGCATTTCACAACCTAGAACTCAAAGGGTTCGCGTGAATAAATAACGTTTCACAGCCGGATAACGTCATACAGACGTTGGACTAATATATCAGAAGACCCTAGTCCAACATTAGAACATTTTCTGATGCATGTGCCTAGCAAACACGAGACATTGAACCGATGTTGTTTTAATGTTGGCCCCGCGTCTGCGACGCTGGACCATTATTAAAACAACATTGGTTCAACGTCTCATGATTGTCGAGTGGTGATTTTTAGACCTCAACTGGATAAGGAGCACACACTCATACCAAGAACTTTATATCAAGTTCTTCCTCACGCTGGGGTGAGGGACATATACCATGACCTCATCTGACTAACACCAGCGCCCCCCGCGGTCACTAACTGCACTACAGTTTATCTGGCATCTCATGTTACCAGCAGATTTTGGCACTTTGACCGCTGTTTTCAACCTGACCTGACGAAAAAGAATTAAACCACATCTGATCAGGTGAAATACATTTTCTCGGATTTATATCCCGAGACTACCACACACATCTTCTGTCCAATGAATCAGGTCAATGATATTAGAGATCGCGTTGTTGTCGTAGCACCTACTTTACCGAAAACCGTAGTCCAAAAACATCACACAAAACCCATCTGAAGTTTTGCGAGTGAACTAAAAATGTCTAAGAGTGATCTACCAGTTAAAGGAAGTACGTCGTCACGACTGCGCCGGTCACAATATTGCTATTTTACGGGCTCCGTAATTTACTAAGTAAACACTGGGAGGGAAATCTGAAGTCACGTGACTATGACGACACCAAGCTTTGAATCCAGGAAAAAAAATGGCCGACATTGGAGGCAAAATGAACAGATTTCGAATTAAGCCATGTTTATCTGCGAGTGAGCGTAAAAGAAGAAGAAAAGTATATGTAAATAGGCGAGTACGTCGTCAGGTTTAGATCGGTACCGCTATAGACCGCTGGAATGACACGAAAAAGACACTTGGACCTTGGTCAACTGACAGAGCGTCGCAGTGCATGATTTGAATGATGTTGTGATTTGGTTCGACGACGTCGACGACGATAATCTGTCACATCATTCTTGACAGTATGCTACGATAGAAGGTAAGTTAACGACAATGAATACAACTTTTGACTATTTTGTTTCGAAAGAATGTAGATTCTACTTCTAGGTCTAACGGTAACAATAAACATGTCTTTATTTTCAACAAAATAGGCCTGAAAACGGGCTAAACTCAGACTGTGGCCGGGCGATAATAAAAGTTTCTGTCAGTGTCATTCATGCAGGGGACATCGGCGCTAGACCCTATTGTGAGAAATGGGCCTATTGAGTAACATTAGCCTAAGATCAGATCAGATCAATAGAAACTCTTTTCCCTGGAACTAGGCCTAGCCTTTTTTTTAATTTGCTCGAGGTCTCTGATTTTTTTTCATTTCTCCCCAACATCATTGGAAATTTTGTGAAATTTTGTTGCGTAATTATTGAAGTTAAACCCTCTCACATGTAGTAAAACGGCAAAATGACAGTTCCTATTTCACCATCACCATAGAACAAGTATTACATAAGGCCTACATGATGCAAAATATTCTAACTTAGAAAATATACAACAAAATTCCAGGCTTTCAGATTTGAAAATTGCTGGCAAGTGAAAGAAAGCTCACCTCAAAGTGGTGAGGCGTGATCACTCTTACCATATAATGATATAGAGGGACATGCCCACGCTAAAATCATTGAAAAATCGGTGATTTTATTTTGGCTTCTTATTATCTGATTATGACCATATGATGTAAACATGGTAAACATGTCCATAGACTAGAGCTGCAAATTTTTCAAAATTTTTATGCTGTGCATTTAACAGTTAGGCTAGATATAGAGACAATTTCCTGATTTCTAATTTTTGAGAACCATGTACGTCAAAAATAGGAAATACAGGAATTTCGTCTCTATATCTAGCCTAACTAGAGTACGGTCTACAGTACAGGGCCAGGCTATGCGCATACAGCCTGTTTCACCAGATCCTGAGAGTAGTCTTTTTTTCAATTTGCTTGATCCCTGACCACTTTACTTTTGAAAAAAAATTCTGATTATTTTTTTATCTTCCTCCAACATCCCTGAAAATGTGGTGGAATTTTGTTGTGTAGGCCTATTATCGAAGTCAGAGTCGAACATCTGACCATTGGCATTTGCTAATTTGGTCGCCGCATGTAATAAAATTTCACAATGACAGCTAACACCATTAGGCCTACTGTGAAACTAGAATTATTTTAGGCCTACATGCCAAATTGTCTAACACAGTGGCGGATCCAAGTGGAGGGAGTTCTTATTTGAGGGTTATTTCTTATAAACTAGTGACAAACAGTGCCTGATATTCATTAGATTTAGTTGCTGCTTGGAGAAAGCCATTGAAATTCAAAAATTCCCCCCATGACATGTTCCTTGGTCAAGTTTTAATCAAGACCCCACCCACATCAATGAAAAGCAAGATCAACCCCTGTAATTTAAAAAAAACACAACAAAAGTACACACAATTTTTAGCGATGCTGGGGGGAAGAATAAAATATGTTCCAAGAAAATTTCACCCTAAAGTTTTGAATAGCAACTGAGAAAATTGACTGTAGGCCTACATAGACTAGATACAACCTAGCAGTAGGCCCATGGCTATAGATCCCACTGTTATTTCAAATGTTCAGGCTTCCCTCTGACATAAATGTTTCAGTTGGCACTTGGGGTCCAAAAGGAGGAAAAAAATGTTTAATTTTTTTGTGCTGAAAACATTGGCCTATTTTAACTGAAATGACAGCATAATATTGGATGTAGGTCTACATGTATTTTTCTTTGCCAACCCCCTTTGTGCTAAGTGAGGGGGAGGGGAGCTCCTGATTCTTCCCTCCCCCCACCCTTTGTTGGAAACCCAGAAGGTAAACCATTTTGCAAGATATTTACATAAATATACTACACCGAGTTTCCTCCAGGAATGTTTGGGTGGGGGTTCCAAAAGGAGTGTGGGGGTCTGGGTGTTCATCCCTGAAAAAATAGGGTTTTAAATTATCATGCTTAAATTGTATATGTGCACAAATGTGGCCTAAAATCCCAATTTTTTTTTTTTTTTAGTATCGTAAACGGGGGCTATTTCGCCACCCCCTACGAAAATTGATAAAATCCTATGGTTTTCAATAAATAAGTTAATAAAAATAACTATTATCCTAGGTTAGACTATATTGTAGGGAACATTTTTATGTCTATTCACAAAATTTTGTTTTTTAGAAACTGGACATATTTGAACTCTGGAATGTTATTTATCCATTATATTAACGTATATATTTTTATTTTGTGATACTTGAAGGGTCCTTATCACATAAAAATAATTTATTGGTGAAATTCAAATATTGAGCCTTTTCGAGCACTTCAAAGTAACCAGGGCTATTTTGCCACCCCATACCGGGGCTATTTTGCCACCCTTTAAAAATGGACGCCAGAGCCTCGTTTATATGATATGAAAACAGACTTGGCCACTAGACTCACTGACCCCTAAAAACTATATAAATATTTATATACTAGGTTTGAGACACTCAATTTAAAAATTAAAGGAAATTCATGAAAAATAATGACTTTTCACCTAATATTTCATGTTTATGTCTGTATGGTATATTTACCTAATTTATGTTATATATTAAATGGATTGATAAAAATGCCTACTGACTGTTCAGTTGATTTGATTTTCATTCGATTAGCTGCTCAATTATATTATTTTGAATTAAAAAATATTCACATGGCAAAATATTTTTATTTGGCTTGTGACAAATGGTTTTAATTCTCAAAATTAGCTATAGTGGCAAAATAGCCCCGGTTGCCGGGGCTATTTTGCCATCATACATCATACATTTTTTTTTAAAAGTCCTAAATACAAACTATGCTAAGTATGTAAATACCTTACACAATCACCCTTATTTATGACACTTTATATTCTTACTTCAAAAAGTAGCTTCGATTAATACAATGATATCAAATATGTAAATAGGGTGGCAAAATAGCCCCGGTTTACGGTATTATAAGCCTGACAACCCTAAAAATTTAACACAATTAGATAAAAATCCAGTCTTTCCAGTCTGTCTGCCTACATGTGTATTCATGAGCAAAGGTTCATTGTAACTGTGAGCTACATCCACTATCACTGCAGTATCTGAAAGTGAACTACATACAGGCCAATATAAAAAATTTGAATGACATATAAATAATATAATGTAATTCTGATTGATATTTAAAGTGAATCTTTGTGAGTCCACAGCCATAAAGTTTTCAGTCAGTTTAACCTTTGAAGCACTGGAATCAGCTTCAGACGTCAGATTCTAAAGTCTAGATTTGATCCCAGCACTGTGATCTTGAGTAAAAAAATTATTTGATCTGCACTGTAAAGGTAAAAATATTTATAATGGCTGTAGACTCTTAACATATATCAAATGAAGCTGGAAGAGCTAACTAAAACCTTTATGATGATTTTAAATTGAAAAAACCCTTTGGTCCCCATGGCTTAAACAACAGTATTTAGGCGCGCTAAGGGTTGACTAACTCAAATGTACTGAGAATAATATACTGTACAGTGTACATGTATGTATATACATGTACTGATAAATAGGTAGTTGAATATTGATCATATTGATGCTTGCTTATTCGCATTATACTCATATTTCATGTATTTGGAGATGTTCAATTTTCATGAATATAAATCTATGAAAATATTCTGAATTATTTTAAGATGACAATGTAATTAAATAATTTAGCAGGGCAAGTGTTAAATAACTGACATTGTTTGTTTATTGTTTGTGGAATTGCATATTCCAGTTATGAAATAATAATCAGCTTCTTTCTTTGTCATTTATTTTTTTATCAAGCTCTATATTTTTTTTATTTTTAGTATTGCTGTTACAAATTATGACATTTTCCTTTTTCCAGTGTACTAAAGACATCTTCAGGAACAATGTAGGAAATATAGCCTGAAAATGTATTTCATAGTTCCTGAAACCACCTATTAGGCTTCTGAAACAGGGAGAGAAATTGAACTTATAAATTGGATGTAGACTATCCGGTGAGTAGGCCTAAAAGTAGTGCAGTTATTTCTTGTTATTTGTACTGGCAGCTGACAATTTCTCGGACAAAACATAGCTGAAGTCTGATTATTATATTTTTAACTAAATACATTTTAACAAAAATCTTTAAAATGAACTGATGAATGCTATATTGCTAATTTGTTTTCCACAATATCAATGCAGGGTTCCCACTCACCTGGAAAACCTGGAAAAAAATTCCATGCATGGAAAAATCATGGAATTTTAAAAAAGGACATTTTCATGGAATTTTGCTTCAGTTATCCTCATTTTTTTTAATATCAGAATAAATTTTGCAGAATTTATTCTTTGCACAAGTGTTCCTTTCTAATAGCCTGATATTTGACTACTGGTGGTTGCATATATATGTGCCCAAATCTATTGACGTACAAAAACAATTTAGGCAAATGAAAACAATTTAGGTAAATTACACATGCAGCCAAAACGGAAGTGAGCACTATTTTATTTCCTGGAAAAATAACCTGGTATCATTGAATAATCATGGAAAAATCATGGAATTTTGTTTTCAGTTTTGAGTGGGAACCCTGTCAATGTAATGATTTTTATTGTGCACATGGCTACATTGCTAAAATAATGTAATTATTTTTGATAATTATGGTAATTAAATAATACTTTCAACTGATCACTGCATTGCTGCATCTTCTTCTAGGATTGCCATGCCACCACTGAAGTACAATTATGTCTTATAATTTAGTCAGCTCTACTTTCATACTTTTGTTAATTATAAATATCAGTCCTGGAGATGCCAAAAAATATCAAATGTAAAATACCCAGTCATCTCCTATGTATTTATGTCATCATGGTTTTCAAATTTTATTAATTTCCCCTTTAGTGCCTCCTGTACACATGTGTACATTTGTTTCTCCTATTTAAGACATTAGTGGGGTTTTTTTCTGAAAATTAATAACCAGTGCTGCACAAACCACACTATAAATGTTTTTAAAGAATATAACCTACTTTACTGATCCTTAGGGGTGAGTACTATTATACCATCACCAAGGACATGTAGTAGGCCTACGTGATCCATCCATGCGTTAAGTTTTGTGCAAATAACAGATTGAACATTCTTCTCATTTACTCAAAATCCAATGAATTTTAAATTGTATTGTTCAAAATAGCAGGCCTATTTTAGCTGAAATGGAAACATAAAATTATATATCACAGTCAATAATGGCCACAAGTCCCTGATTTTGTTCAGTTGACATTTTTTCTCAGGGCATATATCACTTCTGAAGCCGCACATTTTGTTTTATAGTAATGG
Source organism: Flabesymbios commensalis (assembly GCA_964017125.1). Taxonomy (NCBI): domain Eukaryota; kingdom Metazoa; phylum Annelida; class Polychaeta; order Terebellida; family Flabelligeridae; genus Flabesymbios; species Flabesymbios commensalis. The sequence continues at coordinate 117,717,202 of OZ024902.1, read as the reverse complement.
TCTACCTACATGTATCTAGCAAGGTTTTCCAGATTTTATGCATACTACCATGACTACAGTTAGTAATGACCGCAAGTTGGTCATTTTGCATTTGATTGAGTTTAAATTTCTCAGAACATTCTCATATATGCATTCCTGAAACCACACAGTTTGTTTTAAAACAAAAATTAGTAGTAAATACAGTAATGTATGTATATAAATACATGTATGTATGCATGTAGATGCGGTAAATGGTCTAGCTATCTGGCACAGTCATCCAGATACATGTATCAACAACATTGAAAAAAATAGGCTATTTTGGTGGATAGATGTAGATAAAAAAGTAGGTCAAAAGGCCTAGGGTGATATGAAGAAAATCAGCAGCAGGATGGAGATGAGAGAGAGGGAATGAAGGACAAAGAGAGAGAAGGAGAAAACAAAGTAGAAGAAGAATAAGTACAAAAAAAAATATATAAAACATAAGGATAGGATAATTATAGGAAGAGGATGAAAGGAGAATTGAAGGAGGATGAAGAGGAGGATCATGAAAGAATGAAGAGGGAAAGAAAAATAGAAATATGAAGAAAAGGATAAGGAGGAGAAGGCGGGACATTGAAAACAAGGAAAAAAAGAAGGGGAATGAATGAGGAGGAGGAAGAAGTGGAGACTAAAGAACAGAAAAAATTGAAAGAAGAGAATGAAGGAGAAAGAAAGGAGGAAGACTAGATGAAGATGAGAAAAAAGAAGAGGAGTATACTGTGATGCTAATGAAAGAAAGTAAATAGAAGCAGGATGAATAAGGGAGGAGAAAGGGTAGGTAGAGGAAAAGGAGAATGAAGGAATGGGATAGAGAGATAAATGGAAAGAAAAGGGAGAGAAGGAGAAGATGGAAAACGAGAAGAAGAGAGAAGAAAGTAAAATATAGAAGGATCCATGATGAAGAAAAGCTGGAGGAATAGGGAGGAAAAGCAGAATGGAGGAGGAGGAGTAGAAGTAAGATGAGAGAGAAGGAATGAAGAAGAGGAAAAATGGAAGAGGATACATAGGAGGAATTGGAAGAGAAAGAACAGGAAGATGAAAGAATTAGAAAGAAAACTAAAAAGGACTGGGACTTGACCCGGAGTACCGAAATATCACTGCTCTTGTTGCCGAGCAGATTCATTATAAACATGCACCTTTTTCAATTGATATGTTTTAATTTCGCTAATGTATTGTTAGTGAGTCCTTCATTTTCAGTGTATTCTTTTTAAATTTGTGTTTTGTGATTATTAAAGCGGCTTATCATAAGCCTTTCGCAGGTCTCCTTCGTATTTTTATAATTATTTGCATGTATGTATGTTTCAAGCATAAATAAACAAACTGAATTGAATTGAATTGAATTGAATATTACTATTATTAGTAAGCTCTGGAAATAATAAATTGGCTAATTAGCAAGATAGCAGTGATGGATGCAGTGGAAGGTGGAGACTCTCATATTTGCCACGCAAATATAACATCCAGTGTCAAGGATTAAATAACAATATGATTATTCATCCTTTCTTCACAATTTTTTATAAACATTCTCTTATTTGTCACCTTCTACAGTCACCAACATTCCTCAAATCTTCTTTTCTTTTTTCGAAACACTGGTTCAATACATTTGAAAATCGGCTAATTTTCATTTCAAAAATGGTTTAAAATTACATTTTCTTATATATATCAATGTAAACCCTGCCAGGGGAGGGGGGGGCGCTTTTTGTTTTTGTACGTGTGGCCGCACCCGTAATTTCTCACCCAGATAGATCTACAAAACCGCTTCTCGGATTCATACGGTGTTCCAGATACTGATAACTAAAATTATGTCCTAAGCTGCATCAATTTTTCAGGAAGTTTTAAAAAAATCTCCGGGTCATGTCGGCCATCTTTGCTCCTTTGTCGTCAAATTAGGACCTTGTCACCCTGATAACTTCAAAGCTGCTTATCCGATATACTCAATATTCAACATACTGCATAGTAGTAATAAAGTCAATTTTTCACAAAGTTTGGGGAAATATTTGGGTAATGGCGGCCATCTTTATTCTTTTTGACCCAAATTTTAGCACCTTGTCATGCCCTAAAGCTGCTAGCATCTGCCTCAAAATATATTACTTGATAATTACATGTACAAATTGAATATCTGGTAAGATTATAAATAATTTACAATTTTTATTTGAAAAGTTTGAGGGGGAGCCTTCTTGGGTGTTTACATGATAAATATGTACATCTAGTTTCTCTCTATATATATATAAATATAAAGAATTCACTGAGCAGTTAGTATGCCGAAGATCTGATTTTCACCAAAGTTTTCTTGAGCATTATATGATTTATTAAGTCTCCATCCACTATGTGGTGGAGACTTATTGTTTTAGTGCAGTCTATTGTTGTTATTATTATTATTATTATTATTCAACAATTTGACGACGTAAACACTCTCCAGTCGCCAATATTTATCCGATCTTCGCAACTTTTTTTCTGACAACTCTCTGATGGATTATCCTGTTAAATTTCGAAAATTAGCTAATTTGCATATCCAAGATGGCCGCCATAGGCTAATTTGCATATCCGATATCGATGATCGACGTAAACGCTCTCCAGTCGCTAATATTCATACGATCTTTGCGATTTTTTTCCTGAACACCCTCTGATTGATTATCCCGCCTGAGTTCGAAAATCAACTAATTTGCATATTCAACATGGCCGCCATGGGCTAATTTGCATATTCAAGATCAATGTAAACGCTCTCAAGTCGCCAATATTCATCCGATCTTCACAGTTTTTTTTCTGAACACCCTATGATCGATTATCCTGTTTTGGGTTTGAAAATCAGCTAATTTGCATATTTAACATGGCCGCCGTGGGCTAATTTGCATATCCAAGATCGACGTAAATGCTCTCCAGTCGCCAACATTCATCCGATCTTCGCTATTTTTTCCTGAACACCCTCTGATAGATTATTCTGTATGAGTTCGAAAATCAGCTGATTTGCATATCCAACATGGCCGCCATGGGCTAATTTGTATATTCAAGATCGATGTAAATGCTCTCAAGTCGCCAATGTTCATCAGATCTTCGCAATTTTTTTTCTGAACACCCTCTGATGGATTTCCCTGGTTGAGTTCGAAAATCAGCTAATTTGCATATACAAGATGGCCGCCATGGCACTTATGGTATATAGCCCCATCGTTACTGCATTGGCAATAAACTTTTAATTGTGGAAGGTGGAGACTTTCATATTTGCCATGCAAATGTAAGATCTAGTTACTACTGATTTGAAAATAGGCTAATTCGCATATCCAATATGGCCACCATGGCACTTCTAATATTGGCTATAAACTTTAAAATTGTAGAAGGTGGACATATTTGTCATGTATCTAATCATTATTATTCTTAAACAGTTCAACGACATAAACACTGTACAGTCCCCATTATTCATCTGATCTTCATATTTTTTTCTTTACTCTCTGATGGATTACCCTGGTTGGGTTTGAGTGGCTAATTTGGCTCTTTTTTATAACATGACATCTTACTAGCATAGACGCTGTAGACATGATAGACGTCAATATTTATAAAATCTTCAAAAAATGTTGTTGTCAATTTTTGGGGGGATTATCCTGATGAGTTTGAAAAAATTGCTAATTTGCATATATATAACTTTATCACCATGATCACCTGGGCTCTTCCTTACAAATTGATGTAAATGCTACCAGATCTTGAATTTAAAAATAATTTAAAGCGCAAAGGGTTTACACACACGCTTGCAAATACTGGATTTGGTCGCACCATAGCCTCAAACTAGCAATTTATTATAAATTTTGTGACTATATTTTTCAAACTGATAGAAAGGGTTTAAAAATAAAAATAATGTTGGGTAACGCTGGAAATATATCTACGAACAGTTTGAAAATTTTAGGATGGACAAACTAATAATAAAAAATATTTATGGTCGGTTCATTAAAAATAATTTGATCTTTATGCTTACAGAATGCAACAGAGCAATAAGTGAGAAGTCTCTCCTGCTACCTCAGAAGGTTGCTAGAAATTGTGATTACACCTGAGATATACACCATTATGATATTCCAAGGAAAATGATGGATAAACTACCAATGTATAAGCCTGCTGAGCTGTCAGAAGATGATCGACGCAGACCAAATATCCCACACATTGTTATTCCACCAAGGAAAGAGATCAGAGAACCCATTTCATGATTTTGAGTAACGTTGGAAATATATCTACGAACAGTTTGAAAATATATCAATTGACCCGGAGTACCGAAATATCACTGCTTTTGTTAAGAAAGAAATATTCCATTTGTAATATTTTTTTGTTTTGTTTACTGTAGATCTGGTAATATTAGCGAGGTTTTATTTTTTAAGTTCATAAAAATATACGGGTCATATCTGAAAAATATCTGGGTCAGGGCTAGGAATTACAATTTTAGAGGAATGCCAACGGAGCACTCACTTGCTTATGTTTTTAATTGTCTGTCTGAAAATTTTTGTGGCCACCCGGAACTGTATTTACAAATAATTATAACAAACATTAATTCTACAAAATGGCATAGGAAACGGACGGTGAAGTGATGATAATAATCAATCAGCAACTAGTGTGTGCCCTATTTTTTAGCCCTATACTTTAGCCCTCTCTCGGTGGCAGATAGCCTGTGTTGATTCAATTTTGCTCCAGATACCGATGTCGCATCACTAACAACTTGGCATCAAAAACAACGACTTTAGTGTCATGTTTTATGTTAACTCGCCGCCTTCTAATGTGGCCACAACATCCATACCCTGACACTCACCCTGATATCTCCAGAACTTTTTTTTTCATTCACTCTGTATTTAACTTACTAAATACTAGTATAAATTCCTAGGCTGCATAAATTTTTTCAGAAAGTTCGGAAAAATATCTGAAAAATATCTGGGTCATGGCTGCCTTCTCTAACTTTTTTTCATCAAATTCAGACCTTGTCACCCGGATTTCTATAAAATTGCGCTTCTTTAGTATCACCAGCCCGTAGGGGAAGGAGGATTTTAGTCGCGCCAGGATTCCGTCAGGCGTTACGTTTTCTTGTGGCCGCAAAAACTACTGTTCGATTTTTTTTTTAATTTTAACATGACATTCCAAGCAGCATGGGGATGTGCAAGTGATTTTTACCCCTCGGCACGCTGGGCCCTGAGGGGTATTGTCGTCCCTGCACGCGCCGTCTCCGCCGCCGCCCGCGGTTTTTTGGCTACTACACCAACATGGTGCAACAGATTAAATTCATAATTGAATTATTCATACAAACATTCAAACCCTCCTGGCACCTGGCGATTATTATTTCTTTTTCGACTTATTTTTTTCTGAATCCTCTTGAAACCTGGTACCGGTATATAGGTTTTCAGGGTCTGCGAGTCTATTGGCATTGTCCTTTTTCATGTGCGATCCAAACTCTTGATATAGCGGCCATCTTGATTTTATCATTGATCTTCTATTATTGGCATAACATATATTGGAAGCAGTTGTGTCAGATTTGTGGACATTTCGAGTCAGTGCATCAACAAAGTGTGTTTGAGTGTTTGCACAGTATTTTTTAAAGATGCTACTAAAATTCAAAATGGTCCAAATGTCCAAAATTTTAAAGTGGAAATTATTCAAATTTTGCAATCACGTTCCCCACGGTATAGAGATGTGCAGGTGTTTTTTCAAGGTTTTACTGAAATTCAAAGTTCATGGATGAACTTCATAATTTTTTGTAGTCGCAAAAACGAAAAATTAAAGTTATAAATAATTCACATTTTACAATCACCATCTGGAAATGTGCAGGTGATTTTACTGAAATTTAAAATGGCCACCACAAGTGAACTTTTTAATATTTGTGACCGCAAAAACTGTTAGCCTAATTTATGGCGAGGGATGTTATAGGACTTCAGGCCTCTTGTTCACCCAGTGTTCAATATATATATATATATACTGGAGAACCCTAGGGAAAATATCCTGAGCATTGTAGCCATCTTTAATTGTTTTTAATTAAATTAAGACCCTGTCACCCCGATAACTAAAATTCTTACGCAATAAACTCAATAATCAACTTGTATGATACTAGAATCAATTCCTAGACTGCATCAATTTTTCATTAAGTTCATAAAAATATTCGGGTCATGGTGGCCATCTTTAATCTTATTTCATCAAACTTGGACCTTGTTACCGTGATAACTTCAATGCCAATTATGATATATAAATACCCAATATATGACATACCAGTTTTGAGATTTTTATAATACTGTAGGACCTAAAAATGTTTTTTTTTCAACCTAAAACGGGTTTTTTCGACTTCAAAAAAAAAGTAAATCCGTATTTTTTCCAATGACCCACTGGAATCTCTGCATACTGAATGGTAGTATTATTTCCTAGATTGCATAATGTTTTGGAAAAGATCAGATAAATTTCATGGGGGTCATCATGGGGGTCATCATTAATCTTCTTTCGTCAAATTATGACATTCTCACCCTGAAAACTTCAAAGCTGCTTGTCTGAGATATAGCCGTATAGAAGTCTGCCATATAGGCTTTTGCTTGATACATGTAATATAACTTGGTATTCACATGTATAAATTAATTATATGCTGACATAAAAAAACTTATTGAAAACTTATATTTTAAAAGTGGCCTCTTTGATGTACTAGTTACGTTAACAGTTATTTCTTGTTATTTATAAAACAGGTGGATGTGTATCACTATTCACTATTTTCTTTTTTTTAGCTAAGTAGCTAGAAAAAAATATTCTATTTGTAATATTTTTTTGTTTTGTTTACTGTAGATCCGGCAATATAAGAGAGGTTTTATTTTTCGCGAGGAGGACAATTTAAGAATCTTGCGAAAATTAATGTTATACTAGCGCTACTATCATCTAAATTGATAATTTGCAAATTCTAGACTTCACGAAAAGTTCCAAAATCACGAATTCGCGAACATCTAAACGCGAAAATTACCAGATCTACAGTACATAAGATTTGTATTTATACATAAGCCTACATTTAATGGGGAGTCAAATATGTTTAGTTGTTTTTCAAATACATCTAAATTATTTTCATCGCTGAGTTTATTGTACCGGGTACTGGAAATGTTGCAAATAACACGCCTCTGAGCTAGGGACACCTGAGGATTTAGACGTGCTAGAAGACTCTCTTTTCATTTCAAATAACGCTGAAAATGATTGCCCCGAAGAAGTGACGAACTGTATATAGTATATAAAATATAGGCCTACAGGGCTATGAAAGAAAATAAAAAGAAGTTGTTTATATGATTTTACTTGTTTTGTTAATATTCATTTTGCAAAGCAGAGGGGTTGATAAATACCTGAGCCAATAAGATTTGGTGCCCCCCTCCCCTACTTACCTTAACTGTGACCGGTGGTGGTTATGCTCTAACTAGTTGTCTGCTAATGGTGGCAGATATTTTTCTTTTCGTTTTGTGAATTGGTAGAGTGACCATAGTTTAAATGTTATCAAATGATATTTAACAATTAGTTAATGTAGAGTATATTTGATTTAAAATAAATAAATTTAATCATAGGAAAAAAATATTTTTTTGTAATTATGCATGTTTTCTTATACAGACAGAACTTGATAAATTGATTCAATTATATAAATAATTTGCTTGCTTGTTTAGACAGCCTAAATGTACACTCAGCCAAGATTATGTGGGCATACTAGGCCCTACTAGTTTTTAAAATTCGACATCCCTCCACTGTCTTGATAGCAAGCTACACGATGTTGTTTAGCTGTGGTGGAGGCCCGGGGTGGAGGGAAATGAGAAGGGGAGTATGGACTAATATAATTTCATAAACAAAGATAATATTTAAAATTCTCATGGAAGGGGGCATTCTTGGACCGATCAGCTGTTTAGTAGTGGAGTAGATTACAAACTAGAAAAAGTTGCTCGGAAACGAAAACAGCCTTCCGTTATCACTCAACCACTATTTTTAAATTGTTTACTAAAAAAAAATTTAATTGGCCGACTGGCGGCTATTTTGGATTTTTTAGTGTGAAATTTGTCATCCTTTGGTGAGAAATTACATTTTATTTTATATTCATGGTCCAGTCGTTTTGCATTTCTTGAGTTAAGTAAATATTACAAAATTCGAAATGGCCGCTGAACGGCCATTTTAAAATTGTTTGATCCCAAAAGTTAATTAGGTCATTGGCTGACATAGCTGAACATATTTGCCAAATTAAAAGATCTGCTGGCAACCTTTTCCTGAAATGGGATAACGAACATTTCTTCGTTAGTGGCCATAGTAATTAAAGGGTTGATGATATGGGGATCAAAGTGTCACCAAAACAATTCCTAGTGGTATGTGATGGCTATGTGAAGTATGAGGAAGCAGAAGTTGATAGATTAGTAGCTATCTTGAAAACAAATAACTGCGGCGGCGGACCGTGTGGAATACAGTAAGCAGCCCTCCTAGAAATAAATTACATGAGGCCAACCAAGAATAAATTACAATTATGCCCCCCCCCCCCATAAATTACATGAGGCCAACCAAGAATAAATTACAATTATGCCCCCCCCCCCAGATTCACTGGTGTCAGAGCTTGTGCTGGTTAGTTCTCAAACAGGAATCTAGAAAAAATAATAATAAACCCACATTATGAGCTGACTGATTATCATCGTTAGAATCCCCTTCACATCCGGTCTGTATGCTTACATGCCTTATCCCTCGTGTTATATAGGCCTATACATAAAATCGGAACAAGACTTGGGGTTTGTTGTCGTGAAAACAGGGTCCGGGACATTTAGACTGGACATGGCCGATTACACGTGTTCTTACATGAACAGAAAAAGGTTTAGCTAGAAAATCGCAATTATATAGATGAAAACGTGCAGTCCTGCTAGGACTATCGCCGGATCAAGGAGATGGCACAGTGGAACATACATGGCATACAGAATAAGTTTGTGATGGCAGGCCTAGCACATACACACCCCTCACATAGGCTTATACAGTGCTCCCTTTATGGTAGGTTGTTCAGGCTGGCAGGAATCGGTTACTATGCCAACTGCACCCTCCTTACGTCAGGAGACTACAGTAGCATGTATGTAAACACCCCAAATTGACAGATGGAGTCTTGTACAAGTTCGTAGACTGTATTTGGTTAGGCATTCATTCATATTGAAATGTAGAAAGAGGCCTAGCTGGCATGTCACAGGCAATGCCTACCGGGCACAGACAATACCTAGCTGTTAGATCTATTTATTTTACATCAATTTGATAGTTTGAAAATAACCGAAAAATGCCATTATTGCATTTGGTAATAGTAGTAGGCCTAGTAGGTTTATTATCTTTTAATAAAGCTAATATTATCTGGTTCATCTATTTCCGATTTATTTATGGTGTGTAAGACTAATAGGCTCAACCCCCGGGCTGAACCTAAGCTCCCACCTACAAAACGGTTAGGCCTACGGTATTACACCTGCAATTATCTGCTGTCCAATGTAAAGATGCTTTAATTCTTTTTTATCTGGTATAGCCTACATGAAGCAACAGTTTACCATAATTGAATAAAAACATTCCACATTGACTGCATTACTTTTGTTGAGACCATTTTTGCTATGTCAATGTGATGTGTTCATGCCAACACGGGACATTGCCATTGTGCCCAGATTGGTTTGCTACCTTGAGTAGTCGTCAGGGAAAACTGAAGGAGAGCTGGGGGCGAGATCGGGGTAATTGTAGTGTGGTTGTCTAGCCTTATACTCAGGGATCTGATGTTTGTAGCTCTTGGTATCGTGTCTAGGTTTCAGAGCAATTGGCACTTGTCGGAAGGCCCGGGCAGCCCGGCTATAAGGCTAGCTAACTAAACAAACACACATTGGGGCTGTCTAGCTGACTGATTCCCTTCATTCATTTTGTGGCTTCCCTGGATCTAAAAATAGATAGTCAACAACACAAAATAAAACAATAACAACAACCGATTGTTGACAAAACGCTTGCGCATGCCGGAATGAGACGACTTAGAACCTTTAAATCGAGATTTAATTTCCCTTAAAGCGCTGACATAGTTTATATAAACCACGAAAACCAAAGTTTTAAATTTGAAATGATCATAAACATGATAAATGTCTTGGATAGCTCTTTCCGCTTCATTTGAATACCTATGTTGTTAGTGCACGACCATTATAATTTTTTTACTCTTTCAGTGCGGGAATTGACTGCAGACATCATATTATGACGTCTAAATTCGGTCCCTATTTTTCTACATGTACAGTCAACCAAAAATACGTGCACAGATCAGGTCAAAAAGATGTAATTCCCGCTGGTGTATAGAGATCTATTTCTGGCCTTGGCCTGTTCACGTCTAAACCAGCGCTTGTAATGAAGGCCCCCGAGCATCACGTTCGATCATCACATAACCAGGCTGGACAGTGCGACTTGGTGCGATTTCACACCTGCACGATCAAGGACATCTGAGATGGATGTACCTAGGGCACCACTATCTATCCTTGTCCAACAGGGTGTACATGTCTAATGTTACATTGTAAAAGATTTAACGTGATAGTTATTTCAACGTTGTGCCAACAAGAACAAATTTGGTTAACTTATGGGGTTTGCTACTGTATGTGAAGATATTGGGACTACTAACCCTTATCCTGCTAAGTTATTTTTATTTACATTTTCAGCCACAACCTCAAGAAAATTACTCATATCTGTTTAATTTGAGACCAAGCATTTGCAAATTGTGATGTTTAAACTCTCATTTCATTTCCAATAACAGTGATTTAATCGGAACATAGAACAAATTAAAAAAAAAAAATGTCGTGATTAGAAGGCAAAGGGTTAAGTTTTTTGCTATTTGAACAGGGGACAGTCGTTCCGTGCTGCTGAATTGTTTGTATTTATTTTTCAATCATTAAAATAATTCATAAAAATAATATTTCGTGGGTCTTATTCCAGCTTCATAAGACGAAGTATTATTTTTCACGGAAAATAGACACCTTTCAAATCGACACAAAATGAGGGTTAGGCTATACACTTTGGTGTGTAGCATATGTTTTAATAATGGAGGACACAATTGTATAATACAGAAAAGCAGGGACGTTACGAACTTAAAACAAATATATTTAAAATACTCTTTATTCATATTTTATAAGCAAGTTGTATTTTAGCTTTCCATCTGTACATTTGATACATTTTTTATATATATATATTGCTATGACAAATAAGTCAGCAATGACTTGAATTATTGTCAATACAAAATCTATCTATCTATGTAATTATTTTAGTACGAAAAAACATTCTAATGCGACTATACAAATAGATGGACTACCAAAAAAGAAAACACAGGGGATTTAGGCCTAATCGACATCCGTTCTCAGATGAAATCATGGCCGTGAAAACAAATAATAGATATCTTCATTAAGTATGTTTGACATGTAGTGTCCTCGAGTGACTTATGGTCATATCATAACAAGGAGTATATGATACACATAGGAACATATAAACAACAACAGCAAACTAATAACAAGAATGTGGTTTGTCAGAAAGTAATATTTCTAGAACAACAAACAATATAATTGAAAATTCAACACCAAGAAAATAAATTCAATGCTGGACATAAGTGCTCAGAGAAGTTGCTGCTCTGGAATTAATTTTGTATATTCAATTATAATTATAGAGATGAACATTCTATATTAACCTACAAAGCGTGTAAAATAATGCCGGTTTTGAATAATGTAGATAAACATAGGCTACTAGTGATAACCTAGGAAACACGAGACGTTGAATCAAAGTTGTTTTATTGTCGGGTCAGCATCGCAGACGATGACCCAGCATTAAACCAATACTGTTTCGCCATATTGTGTTCGCTGAGAACTTGTTGGTGGGTGAAACCGTAAATTAAAAAACTGCATGTTCGCTTCGTGTAGTACGTCAATGTAAGGTAGATTTCTGTTTTCTCTGTGACAAGACGAATAAAGGCCATGTTAGGAGCACGACATTTTTGCAATATTGAATGGATCACGATATGCTATGCCACGTTCCTAGTGTGTAGGGCCTATTATGTGCCCCCTGAACGTTTCTAAGACTGTGGAAACAAGCCGCGATGCCAGGAACAAAGATGCTGCTGAACCAGCTGCTGTATCGAGTAGCTAGTAACTGGAAGTCTATCCGTCAGGTTTGACTTGTTTACACATTGATTACACCACCTGGCGGCTCCACCTGCCGCCAGAGTGCCTCCTCTATCGACCACAACGACAGCCCTGCTTTCAAGATTTTATACTTCGCCAAGCACAATCAGATACACAAGCTCACGAAGTCAAGAAGAGGGAAATGAACAAGTGTTGCTATTAATCAACTATAAATGTATAGGCCAACTATGATATATGACAAGCAATTAAACGAACTTAAGCAAATGAATAAATAATTGATTAATTTAAATGATTAGACAAGAAATGAAATTATTATATGAATGATTGATTGGTAAATTGATTGATTAATTGAATGACTCAATCAAATCATCAATAAAGGAATGAATAAAAAAAGAACTGCCAAATGAATGATTATGATATTTGTATAGGCCTGAACACACAAAAGGTCAAACTGGTTGAACAGTACCTTCTTAGCCAATAGGTTCACATTAATCACAAGAGTGGCATGATAAACCACTTGCAGAACACCAAGAAGTCCAGAGAACTAAAGAGTAATGACTACTTGAATCTTAACTCACTCACTAGGTGGCAGACTAATGTTCACTCGCGGTCCACGGCCTGGTGGCGCGCTCATCCTCTGTGTGCGCATGGAGGGCAAACCACACGAGGTTATCCGATGCTGGCTCAATATTTTAGTAACATTGTCCCAGCTGCTCGTGGTTGCTGGGTGGTGGACTGCTGGGAGGTTACAAGATCAAGAAATTTTTGACCTACTGCAGCATCACGCTGCCCAGCAGATACAAGACGTTGAATCAATGTTGGTTTAACGTTGGTCCACCGTCTTGTTTTATGTGTGTTCCAATTTGTAGCGAACACATTACAGTGCATAATAGACTTCCTCCAAAATTAGTGAAGAATTGTCGTGTTTTTATGTGAAAAAAAAAATCGTAAAAAATATTTTAAAAAAATTCTTCAATTTTCGTTTTCGAGAATTCTTAGTTGCACGAATTGTCATTTTCACGACTTTTCAAGGATAAGATGAGGTGGATATGTGTGACTAAGTGACTGTTGGCAGTTGTTTGCGGTCGCTGCATATTTGTATCTTCCGGTTGTGTTCTCATTTTTCTACTTTATGTTACCAAAAACGAAAAAAAATTCTCAGAAAAGAATATTGAAGAATTATTTTTCTTCTCGTTATCAAAAACGAAAATTATTTTCTTAAAAGCGAAAACGATTTTTTTTTTAAAGAAACAAGAAGATAAAGGAAATAATTATTTTAAATTCTTTGCGAATTTTCGTGGAGGAAGTCTATTATGCACTGGCACTGGCATTGGCATTGAAATTGGCCATTTGACGTAGAGGATCAAGATGTATTACTTGTACTTAGATTTATTTGTTAAAAATCATATTTTCAAATACCCGACCTTGAAATTGACACATTGGCCTCTTGAAAATGGCCTCTTTAATCAGCAAAATAGCAGCAAAAATAGATTATTCAGTCAAGATGATATCAAAAAGACGTACTACACGTCTTTTGCTTTAGTTTTTGTTGAAAATCGTTTTTTTTTCATTTTTGACCTCGGAATTGACATTTTCATGACCTTGAATTGAAACTGCCCTTGCAGATGACCTTGAAGATGACCTTGAATCACAAAAATAATAGTATAAATGGATTTTTCCATACAAAATCCCACGAAAAAGAGGTATTACACATGCTCCCAGCTTTATTTGTTCAAAAATGATATTTTCACTCACTTGACCCTAAAATTGACCTTTTGACCTTGAAGATGACCTTGCATAATCCAATTAATTTCAGAAATTGGAGGTCGTTTTCCGTGATATTTGTACATTAGAAATAGTCCTATTAAAGATAAGGTCCAAATTGAACTGATCAGAAAGATATACTACATAACAATCTGGTCGTACGATTTCAGAACGCAGAAATTTATGATATTTCACTGATTCCGGATGCAGTATTTTTTTTATTTAACCTTGGACGACCTTGAAAATTAAAATTTCATTTAACTACCTTTTGTGAGGTATTCAATCAAGTGATATACGTCAGTGTACATTGTGATATATAACTCAGTATTATTAACCTATATTCTAAATATTTGTCAGTATATTCTTGAATTTCCACCAGTGTATATTCCACACATTGTGTGAAATTAGAGTGCAATAAATTACAATCATGCTTAGGTAAAATATATTTTTTAATGCAGAAATGTATTAATGATCATAAGTGCTACATATTTAGCTCGTTCCAAATCGCTGATGCACTTACATGGTTTTTATCACGTCAGCTTCATTCATAGCCTTGGAAAATATGTGCGCAAAATGGTGTCAATGTCGCAAAAGAGACTGTGTTGGAATAACGCCGTAACCATGGCAACGCCTCAAATATTTTTATTTTAAATGATTTTAAAATGCTTTTATGTCCACGCTCGCCTGCAATTGAGATATAGATGGGGACACTTAGTGACCGGAGATTGAACCGGATCTGAGACTCATAGTCATAGAAAATAATACTATGAGTCTCAGATCCGGTCAATCTCAATCTCCGGTCACTAAGTGTCCCCATCCATATGTCAATTCTAGGCGAGCGTGTTTATATCATACCACAAACGAGCGAAATATAAGGTTAACTTTCGATCTTTTCGTTGGCATTCTCTGTCATTATGACCTATACTAGAGCTATCAATCAATCAATCAATCAATCAATCAATCAATCAATCAATCAATCAATCAATCAATCAATCAATCAATCAATCAATCAATCAATCAATCAATCAATCAATCAATCAATCAATCAATCAATCAATCAATCAATCAATCAATCAATCAATCAATCAATCAATCAATCAATCAATCAATCAATCAATCAATCAATCAATCAATCAATCAATCAATCAATCAATCAATCAATCAATCAATCAATCAATCAATCAATCAATCAATCAATCAGTCAATCAATAAATCAATCAATATAACTGCTATTGCGTCTATATCTTCAGCGGGCCGAGCTCAGAAGCGCACAAATCCTTAGCGTGATCATGTGTCATAATCGACGCCAAAGCAGAGGCCGTCAACAGAGAGCTGGACTACTCAGGAGCTAGGGTGGGAAAGGCATATCAAATAGGTGTGATTTATGTAATTTCCGGAATGTTTCAAAGATGTACAGTTTTTAGCTCAACATTCATATAGAAAATTGCCGTATTTATCCATTCCTACATTTTCTAAATATATAAATTTTGGAAGTAGCGAGAGACCTTCACAAGGTCAATAAATATTGGTTTAATTGGTAAGATGATATTCAGTTGTCCACAACTTGATAGGTTGAGGTTAGATACTATAGTTAGATAGACGACTTTAGTGTAATTGATCTCTTCCCATCGATCTCGCCAGGGCAGCTCTAAATCAGACTCAACAGGGTATGACCACCACTAAATACAGGTGAAGGGTCATCAACACTTTCAAAGCTAATCACGGCTATAAAAGTTGTAAATCTTTTTTATCAGCCAATCAAATCACTGCTATTGGTAATGAAATGTGTGCTTGACCCTTTAAGCCCTCACGATGCATTTAAGCATCATTTCACATCCCCGAAAAAAACATTTAATTTTGCTACAACAAAGGGTTTTAGAACGAAAATGTCCATGAAACTCGTTTACCAATACATGGCAATTTTCTTTAATTTTTTAACCACATCAAGTTATCTTCATCCACTACAAATCGCGACAGCAATTCGCGGCTTGTAGTGGATGAAGATGACAACGGTAAATTCAGGCCTGAAAGGGTTAAACTATGTCAGCCTCGTAGACGGTGGCATACTTGTCAGCCCTACCGATTCCGGCCACCGCTTTCATACCTTGTCCACTGCATATGGATTGAATATCTGAAGATCCTACCGATTTCCAAATTATGGTGAAATTGTGGCTAATATTTAGGAAATGCCACCATTAACATGATTAAGCACTTGTTTTGAAAATAATGCAGGAAATGAACCATTGAACACGCGGTTTTGACAAAATTCTCGCGGTTCTTGTCCCCAAACTTCTCTATATGGCGGTACTTATTCAAAATTTAGAATAAAACTATAACCAAACAGGTTTGTAAGATTTTATTTTAGAAACACGTCATGTAATTTATTACTTTAATCGCACTCTGCAAAAAAACTTTGAAAAGCTTTCAAAGATGTACTGTTGTTTTTACAAAAAAATAAAATGAAAATTGTTCTTCTATTGTTTTGCAGCCAGATCGCCGAACCTGAGGTGTCCGATGTAATGAGTGAACCTCTCTGTTGTTCAGGCCATGAACAGGCTGGAGTATCGTGGTGTGAACGCATGAGTTGGCTGGCAGAATAGATTCTATAAGTGGACATCCTTTAGCTTTCATGTCCGTTCTAGTCACATCACAGACGAGTGTGTCTGCAAGCCTGTATCAAAATGTGATAACATCTGAACTTAAGTGACTCACTCATTATCTGTTTAAACAGGTAAATTTCCACCTAATAGGAACCAGAGACAGTATGTTCACTGTGATGTCGGCTTGTCAGCTATTAAATCTACCGGTACAGACAGTATAGAAGGAAATACCGCTGTCCCCCCACCCCGACGATGAATGAAATACTTGCAATTACTTTTACATGGAGGAAACACCAGCGTGATGCGCCAAGTGAAGCTAAACAAGGAATCATGTGATGAACATAGAAAACAAACCTTTTTAACCCTTACAGCGCTGACATTTTTTTTGTATAAACCATGAAGAAGAAAGTGTGTGTTTTCAAATGTGTGGGTTTTGAAATCATCATAGATGTCTTACTTAGCTATTTTGGCTTCATTCGAATTATTATGTTATGGGTTTACGGTCATTAAAAATATCTTTACTCTTTCAGTGCGTAGATCAATTTTAGACGTCTGAATCTGACGTCTACATACGTCAGATTCTGCCATCTAAAGACGATCCCCGCGCTGTAAGGGTTTGGTATATTGAGAGGTTATTCAACCAATAGGCCATATGCCGATTTACCTACCCTACTTGAAGTTGTGTTCAGATTTACAACGTGATTTACAACTTCAAGTTGGTTAATAATAAAAAATGGTCTTGGAATCTTTTTTGATGCAGACTTAAGATAAATTATGCGGAACACATCTCTAAATTCATCTTTGAATGCATTAAAAACTTTTAAGAAACCCATCTCTTAAAGATTGATGCTAGCTTGAAATGTGTGAAGCTTGTGTTGTAGGCTACAATTACAGGTCATTTGAGAACATACCGTGTGTATTGTAGACCACACGTCCACCCACACCCTGCTCACCCCTGTCACACTTTGTTAGAATACTGGGCATCACACATATATCACACCTAGTACACACTGACAACAAAAGCATCCAATAACTTTTCATTTTCGATTCGCCTCCATGGAATATAAATTTACACAGAAATTTGGATCAAAATTTCATAGCCTTGAAACATTGTCGAAAACCCGAATACTTTGCACTCCTTAATTATAGTAAAATGATCAATTTATAATACTTACTTTTTGTATGTTTTCAACCCGGGGTCTGACAATATTGCTCCCGCTTGGACAAGCCGAGGTGCTATACACTGAAGAAGAGCAATATGTATGCTAAAAATGCTATTTGCAGATTTATTGTTCACTAATATACATCTATTGCGAAGATATGTTTTATTAGCAGCCCTACTAACGTTTTCTCTCAATACGTTGCGAATATTCCGCTCAATGTAGTCGGTTTTTGCTAGACCTATGTTAAATTGTAATAATACAATGTAATGAAAATCTGTTTCTAAGATACTATTTTAGAAACAGGGTATGTTTAAGTTTAGAGTTTTAAGTTTATAATTGTCAATAAATATGGTCATATTTTTCGGACAAAATGTCCAATGCATACACCCTGTGCGGCAGAATAGCGCAACATAAAAGAGTATTATATCTATTGAGTACCGTATCTCCGTTTCAGGAACTATTACTTAGCGTGGGGCATAAGACGTGCGTGTATAAAATATCAGATAATTTGGCCAGAAGGAGAATAACCAGCAAGCAGAAAGATAAACTGTACAAATATCTCTCCTCGACACAAAATACACAAGACTCGTCGTGAGTTTTGCTTCCAGTAATAAAACTGTCTGTCTCGCCAGACGACTGGAAGTCAGGCCAACATATGTATTATCATCTTTTGATTAATTATTTGCGGATTTGTATGACATCTATCATCGATAGACTGTTAAATTGAAAGGTTATCGTTTGTATGCAATAACTAACGGCTTATGTTATAATATACTGATATTTTCTCTCTTTATAGCTCATTATAAATAATTATATATAATATTTTTGTTGTTGTAGAAGTGTTTCTATATTGCTTTAGAATTGTGTGCGATCACAATGAGCAGCCGACGTGATTAAGATAAATGTTGATGTATCTTATCTTAGACAGGTTTGATCACTAGCGTCATACTAACATCATATCTTAGAACTACCACAGCTAGACGTAATTACACATCTTTTAAGTCTACTATCGTGTAGCGTAGCCGATAGTTTTGAATAAAACTTTATTTAATTAGAAGGAATAGTTTGAAATTTAATCATGACATAGATAATTTATAATCACAAATAACACATTTGGTTATGGGCATGGTACTGAAATTAAACCAGTTCAGTCGTCTCAATGCAATGATCAATAATATTTACGTCGCGAAGACTTCATGCAGATTTTATCATACGAGTGGGCATATAGCATGCCCAATTCATGTCGATAACTGTGTCCAGCGAACAGAGCAGACCTACTAAAGTCTCACTTTGTGAGATGTACTATCATTGTACTCGTGCATGATAGGAGGGTAGCCTGTAACGTGCACTTTTCTATTTTTCTATTCATATGACGATTTTTCCCGTTTTAAGTTCATGATTCTGTAGATAATATCCGAGTGGTCGACATTTGTCGTCACACGAAAAACTAATATAATGTTGGCCTACCTTTTCGGCACAATTAATGTTTATTCTTTAATACAGTATTTTACAAATACTCGTTGGCTAATGCAATAATGTTGATGTTGTGTGTAACACGATGCATATGTTTTATTCTTTATGAAGTGGGTAGGCTATGTTATGTAATTATTATATTGTATTATAATTATATATATATAATATATCATATAGATTATGTCCTTTCTGTATAAATATGACTGAAAATGAAAAACACTTTATTTGTATATATGTCCAACCTACGCCGTATATAGAGAACAAATGTACGACAATATTACTGTTAATTCCCCAAATTTTACTTCACTTGATAATGAGAACACATTATGTATGCAATGTCTTGCAATGATAAATGTGTCCTGGATTTTGAGAATATTTTTTTTGCATTGTTATATATATAATTCATAATTTTTTTATTATTATTTTTATATGTCTACTAAACAGATAATGTTCCTAACTTAAATAAAAAAGACAAAATACAGTGGAAAATAATGGCATTGCTACATGTGAAGTTTTTATTCATCTACATGTATAGGTTAATTTTGGATAGACTAATTGTTTTATAAAAACTCATTTGACGTCATTGATTAAAATGGTATCCAAACTGTTATATAAGCCCGAAATTGGCTGGGTGTTCTAGTAAATATTATTTTAAAACACTGTATAAGTGTATTATGGACATATCAGTATAACAACCACTACTACTACCGGATGTATTTAGAATTCGCAGGCTGTAATAACATACAGTAGACAAGAGACAATAATCAATCACATATTTTAGTGCTTTTAAGAAAAAAAGAAATAGCCTGCAGTTTGATTCTGTCACGAACACCTGCTTTGATTCATCAGTTATAAGTATACGAGGCTGATCAAAGCCTTGTAGCATACGCCCTGGCAGAAGACAGCATCACGCTCCATTGAACAATAGCTAGCAGCCTGTAAGTCTCTGCTATCCGCTGTCACAACCCTTTAAATGCTCAGCAGTTTCTAAACTGGCTTATATCGTTTGAATTTTGAATAACTGACACAATTTTGGTAATGATTCGCTATATAGCTGATCATTTTTTTTATTAAGTATGTAGAAATAACAACATTTATACAAGTATTAAAACACTGTGCTTAACATTACAAGGGTTTGTAGTCGCAAAACCAGAAATCTTCAAACCAGAAAATAAGTTAAACAACATATGAATCACCGCAGAAGATATAGACCGTATTTTTATCAGTAAGACAATATTTAATTTTTCGACGGTTTTTGTATCAGTTATTGCCTTTATCATGCTCATAGCATCTTCAGTTAGCTTCTGATGTGGAATTTTTTTTTTTTTTTTACAACAGTTTTTATCAACAATTGAACGAAAAAAATGGAAACTTAAAAGAGACATAGTACAAATAACAATACAAGTACGTTTCAAAGGGCTGTTGTATCCTCGATCACTGTTTTGTTTCCAGGAGAGCTGCATTTCCCCTATTAAATAGCATTTTAGAGAATAACAAATCAGGTGAAAAATTGTAGTACTTAAAGTGATTTACCCTTCTATGATAATTTATTAGCATAAACAAAATATAAAACAGCAATTTGATGATATGCATACTTTAAAAAAATGGCCCACTTCAATGCGATCATTGAGTTTAAAACATAAGATCTTTTTATAAACATAATGAATATACAGTCTGAGTACCCCAGGGGTCGACAAACTCCTCGTCATATGTACATCTCATCACAAAGAGATTTCCTCCCTCAGGCTGAATCAGCCACAGAAAAATAATAGGTCTACTTTGCCAAAGTTTGCTGCATGACACTGGGTTGTCACCCGGGCATCCAGTGCGTTCACTGTCATTACTAAAACAGTAGATGCATCTGGACTGTCATCATAGGTACTGGACTGGACATTTAGTATCGCCAGTCTCTGTTAATGGTACGTATACATAGCTCTTACCCAAACCCAACAATAATACTTGGACATAAAAACGTCTTATAAACGTCAATATTATATAACGTCATCAACGTCATATCTGTTTGCAACGTGATCAAATATACTAAGAAATCCCTAGGATGGTGTGCGCTAGGACTGAAATAGGTCATTTATCATCAGTATTATTCTCTCATCAACTCCTAACATTCATGTGTGCCCCTCGCTATAATCAATCATAGGGACCCCGTGTCCACCCGTGTCATTACAGGTAGGTGTTTTACATGCTGGTCCAGACAGTTTTTACATATACATATACAATTAGCCAAGATATACGGGGATTCTTGGAAGCGTACCAGCCCAGCAAACACAAAACATTTGTATAACATATATACAATGTTGGGCCAGCGTCGAAGACGTTGGGCCGGCGTTGTATAAATGTTATACAAATGTTTTGTGTTTGCTGGGGGCTTACTCAGCTCAATCTTTGGTTATGCCTAATGAAACATGACAGTCTCTATTTCCCTACAATCACTTAAATAGATGACAAAACAATTTTTTTCGTATTTTCCTCGTTTTATGATATTGTACTGGCTTTTTCCTCATTCCACTTACTCTCACGAATTTTTTTTCTAAATTTATTTTAAACAATCTACATTGTCATCCTACCGAATACTATCAATTAATGTAATGAAATATGTCACCAACCACACAAATAAATAAATTGTTTTAATTTCTTAATTTAAAAAAAGTTTACTAGCATGTCTTTTTTATTTGACTAATAAATTGTTTGGGGGAACATTTGTGTTCCTGCTTGGGCACTGACATAAATCAGCATGCAGTGCCTTCTGATATTATTTTGTAGTGGATACACCCGTCGTAATCTTCATATGGCGTAAGGTACCTCAGTCACAGTGCTGCAGCACTGCCTGAAACGGTGACATTGATGTTTGTTGTCTAGCGGATTTATCGTTGCTGATATATCAATAATAATAATTATAATAATAATAATAATATTCTTTATTTATAGAGGGTGACCCATTGAGCTTTTGCTCATCTGCCAAGGGGCCCTCTGAAAAAAATCATATATACACAATGTAGACATAGTAATGGATACATACATGAATATGAACATAACATAATTACAGAACAATGACAATTTAAACTTAAAAGCTAGAATGTTATAAACATGTTGAAAATGTGACAATTTATATTGATGGAGACATACCTAAATATTATAGCTGTTACCATAATGTTCATCCAGTAGTACATAACAAAAAATGCTCAAGCTTAGATTGAAAACTAGATAAGGTGGTACAGTTCCGTATTTCTTTATTTAAATTGTTCTACAATTTAGGACCAATAAGCGATAAACTTCTGGTGTGTTGTCTTGGTACATCTAATTGGCCAGTCCCAGAAGATCTCAACAAATATGTATGATCATTGGATTTGGGGCGAAACATGTTGTGTAAGTAAGTGGTAACAATAGTATTAATACATTTAAAAACTAGACTAAGCTTGTAAAATTTAACGATTTCTGGAAAGGGAACCCATTCTAGCTCACTGAATAATAATTTACTTCGAATTGAATAGTCAGCATCGAGGATCAATCGAGCGGCTCTTTTTTGAAGTTTTACAACTATATTTATGTTTTCTTGGGATGTGCTTCCCCATATACTACAACAGTACTCCAAATACGGTTTTATATAGTAGTTAAAAACATAATTCTACTTTGGGTTGGCAAGAAGGGTCGTATACGTTTGAGAAGAAATAATTTATAAGCCATTGTCTTTTTTACTTTTGTTACCTGTAAATTCCATGTCAACGATTCATCAATGTGAATACCAAGTAATTTGCTATGAGAGACTACTAGTTCAATTGGGATATCATTAATAATTATTTTAATTTGTTTATCAGAATCAGTTATTCTATTTATTCTTTGTTTTGAACCAACTAATGCTACTTTGGTTTTGATAATACCATTTTGAAGTTTTTGTGTGATAATTTGAGTACATTTACTACTGTGATGTGCTGTAGCATCATCAGCAAAAAGAGATATATCCTCCAAATCCGGGTACAAATACATGTCATTTATGAAAACTATGAAAAATAATGGCACAAGAATTGAACCTTGTGGAACGCCGCATTTATTTTCTAAAGGATTTGATATTTGCCCATTTTTGTCAACTCTTTGAGTACGTTCAGATAAATAAGATGTGAACCAAGTGAGAGCATTTTCGCTGCATCGATAAATTTTTAGTTTGCGGAGCAAAAGGGAATGATCTACTAAATCCAAAGCTTTGCATAAATTTATCATTAAAACACCTGTTAGTTCACCTTTATGCATAGCATTAAGCCATTCTTCAGTCATAAGCGTTAGTGCTGTTTGGCAAGAGTGTTGTGTACGAAAACCTGACTGTTTGGGATTTAATAAATTGTTTCCATTTAGAAATGTATAAAATGTAGAAGAGACGTGTTTTTATAGAATCTTTGAAACAACCGGCAAAATGGATATTGGTCTATAGTTATTTATGTCGTCAGTAGACCCTTTTTTATGCAAAGGGATAACTCTAGCTGTTTTCCAAGTATTAGGAAATCTATCTTCTCTTATACTTAATTTACAAAGTTTAACTATGCTGTCGGTAATATACGGAGCAAACAACTTTAAAAATCTTGCACTAATCTCATCAAAGCCAGTAGCTTTAGAAGTTTTTATTTTGCAGTGGTATTTGTATACAAAACCATGAGAAACATATGGAATATTATCAAAATTCCCCGGTGAGCTGTTTTTGTCCACAAAATTTGATAACTTTTCACAGTCTGTAAGAGCAATATTATTAGTATTAAGTGTATCTATAAATGAAGTAAAATGTTGAATAAAAACTTTGCTTATGTTTTTTTTACATTCAATTATTTTTTCATCAATTTTTAATTTTTGTATAGATTTATGGCGATTATATTTCGAACCTAGATCTTGAAATATTCTTGTTAAGATTTTGGGGTCATTCTTATTTGTCTCTATTAAATTTTTGTAATAATTTGTCTTTGCTTCTTTTATTTTCTTTTTACATTCATTTCTCAATTTCTTGTAAGCATGAAACAATTTTCTCGACTTACACAAATTCCTTTGTTTCATAAGTTTTCGAATTTCAGTGTTTAACCATACTGGTTGAAAGTCTCGTTTAATTCTTTTTTTAATTTTTGGACAGTATCGGTCAAGGATCGACGCTATTTCTGATGTCCAGGAATTAGTTGTTTGTTCAACATCCGAATTATTATTAGATGCAATGTAGCTTAGTTTTTCTATCATATTTATTCCCATGGAGTGTATATCCAAGTCATTATATTTACGATAAGTAATAGTTTTATGATTAGTTGCCCTATCTTCACAATGGCTTATATCATTTGATTTTTTAGCTGTGACATATACAGGGTTGTGATCACTAACAAACCAGGACAACACACCAGAATTAGAAACATGCACATCCTCAGATACATATATATGATCTATTAATGTTTTACTCTGATGTGTAGTTCTAGTTGGTTCTTTTATTAATTGGGATAAATTATAATTTTGAAATGTATTAATCCATGTATTTCGTTGATAAACAGTTGGTACTAAATCAATATTAAAATCCCCTAACATTATGAACTTTTTGTTCTCATTGTGACATTTTTCAAGTGTTATATCCATACACTTGAGCCAGTCGGAGTAGTGAACCAAGTTGCTATTGGGTGGTCGATACACAAAACCAACTAGAAAATTACCATTGCTAAAGTTAAGTTCAACAAACAACGTTTCAATATTAGGTATCTCTAAATCAGTCCTTCTTTTATAAGTTATCTGTTAAGTATAACACAATACCACCTCTGCCACTACCAACTCAGTCTCTTCTAATTATATTATAATTATCTATACAAATTTCTGAATCATCAACAGTGCTATTCAAAAATGTCTCAACGACACCATAAATATCCACCGGAAAATTTGTTTTTACATGGTATCGTATTTCGTCTAATTTCGAATAAAGTCTGTTAATATTATGACATACCAGACTTAAATCTTTAGTTTTTAACACATTGAAATCAGTATAATGTTCTTTCTGCGCATTGGTTCGCTCAGTGCACATCATGGTGGATACATGCTTTGTATCTATACATTTACTGATGACAGCCGAAATATGAACGGATCTCTTTCTCTTATTGTCGGTGTGGCGGCTCACACATGTAAGTAATCCCAAGCAGGAGACTTGATCTCATTCATAATGTTCGTGTGGCGACTCACACATGTAAGTAATCGTAAGTGAGAGACTTGATCACTTTCAGTGTCCGTGTGACAGCTAAACATGTAAGTTATCATAAGCGAGAGACTTGATCTCTTTCATAGTGTCCGTGTGGCAGCTCACACATGTAAGTTATCGTAAGTGAGAGACTTGATCTCTTTCATAGTGTCCGTGTGGCAGCTCACACATGTAAGTTATCGTAAGTGAGAGACTTGATCTCTTTCATAGTGTCCGTGTGGCAGCTCACACATGTAAGTTATCGTAAGTGAGAGACTTGATCTCTTTCATAGTGTCCGTGTGGCAGCTAAACATGTAAGTTATCGTGAGCGAGAGACTTGAACTCTTTCATAGTGTCCGTGTGGCAGCTCACACATGTAAGTTATCGTAAGCGAGAGTCTTGATCTCTTTCATAGTGTCGTTGTGGCGGCTTACACATGTACGTGATCGTAAGCGAGAGACTTGATCTCTTTCATAGTGTTCGTGTGGCAGCTTACACATGTAAGTTATCGTAAGCGAGAGACTTGATCTCTTTCATAGTGTCCGTGTGACGACTTACACATGTAAGTTATCGTAAGTGAGAGACTTGATCTCTTTCTTAGTGTCCGTGTGGCAGCTCACACATGTAAGTTATCGTAAGCGAGAGTCTTGATCTCTTTCATAGTGTCGTTGTGGCGGCTTACACATGTACGTGATCGTAAGCGAGAGACTTGATCTCTTTCATAGTGTTCGTGTGGCAGCTTACACATGTAAGTTATCGTAAGCGAGAGACTTGATCTCTTTCATAGTGTCCGTGTGGCGGCTTACACATGTACGTGATCGTAAGCGAGAGACTTGATCTCTTTCATAGTGTTCGTGTGGCAGCTTACACATGTAAGTTATCGTAAG
The DNA here is from genome assembly GCA_964017125.1 of Flabesymbios commensalis. Lineage (NCBI taxonomy): Eukaryota > Metazoa > Annelida > Polychaeta > Terebellida > Flabelligeridae > Flabesymbios > Flabesymbios commensalis. Next base: position 117,690,999 of record OZ024902.1, on the reverse strand, counting down.
CGAGAGACTTGATCTCTTTCATAGTGTCGTTGTGGCGGCTTACACATGTACGTGATCGTAAGCGAGAGACTTGATCTCTTTCATAGTGTCGTTGTGGCGGCTCACACATGTACGTGATCGTAAGCGAGACACTTGATCTCTTTCATAGTGTCCGTGTGGCAGCTCAGACATGTAAGTTATCGTAAGCGAGAGACTTGATCTCTTTCATAGTGTCCGTGTGGCGGCTAAACATGTAAGTTATCGTGAGCGAGAGACTTAATCTCTTTCATAGTGTCCGTGTGGCGGCTTACACATGTACGTGATCGTGAGCGAGAGTCTTAATCTCTTTCATAGTGTCCGTGTGGTGGCTCACACATGTACGTGATCGTAAGCGAGAGTCTTGATCTCTTTCATAGTGTCCGTGTGGTGGCTCACACATGTAAGTTATCGTAAGTGAGAGACTTGATCTCGTTCATAGTGTCCGTGTGGCAGCTCACACATGTGAGTGATCGTAAGCGAGAGACTTGATCTCTTTCATAGTGTCGTTGTGGCGGCTAAACATGTAAGTTATCGTAAGCGAGAGACTTGATCTCTTTCATAGTGTCGTTGTGGCGGCTTACACATGTACGTGATCGTAAGCGAGAGACTTGATCTCTTTCATAGTGTCGTTCTGGCAGATACAACATGTAAGCAACCATAAGCGAGAGAATTCTTCTCTTTCATAGTGTCGTTGTGGCGTTGTAGATAATTTACCTACAAAGTTTTATGTTCAAAGCTAAAAGCTTTAAACCCTTTTTAACCGCTGGTCACGACTATAATCGTTTTTTTAACAAATTATATTACAGCTTTCAAACACATCTCAGGATAAAAAGTGATATCAATCAGCAGGATTTCAAAATCGTTGACCTCAATTTCGTCAAATATGAATCATTTTCATTTACTTGAAGTTTTGAATCGAGTCATCGAGTCACAGCTCCCAGTGAGTGAAAATTCAAATTAAATAACTTGGCGATAAAAGGGTTAAACCCTTATCCTGCGGAATTATTTCCTTCTATTTTTCATTCATTCGAAGCTGGAATTGCTAACGCAATTTTCAGCTTCAAATATCTTTAATATTAAAAAGAGACATATCCCCTATATAATTCTTTCATTACCTGAAAATCTATCACAAACTTTTCTATCAATTTCAGTGGCATAAGAAAACATGACTTTTAAATATTTATGCACTTGTGTATTTTATAACAGAGGGAAATTTTGACGTGAAAATTACGATATAAATTCACAACCCAAAAGGGTGGAAATTGCATTAGGCCTTCAAGAAAAATGTCTCTCTCTAAACATATTTTATATGCCAGTTTTTTTACATATTGCAATTTCGATACGTTAGCAATACCCATGTTAAATCATTAAAAATATGTTTAATTGTTGTTTGGAATTTAATTCATGTTTAACACATACTGTATTAGCATTACACTCTTTGTTATACATACATATTTTTCTCTCGCACTGCAGCACAAATTGTGAGAAACAATCTGTTGATTGACAGGCTACCACTAGCATCACAATCACCATAAGTGAGGAAGAAAGAATAATCAAGCATAGTATGTGCATGCCAAATGACATACATGTATATTACAGGACTGATGATGGATGAAACAGATCAGCGACAGCCACGTGGACAATTATATTAATGGACAATTGAGCTATGCACTTGGCACTTGACAAACGCATTCAGATTATATTCAGTATTGTTCAAATGGTTATAATATTTATTATATAATAATTATGGACATGTTATTCTTTGAAATGACTAGCTTATCGCCTAATAAAATAATGGGCACAATAGCTGTGTATATTTATGGAAAATCCTAGGTTTTTTAATACTACCAACATTTTACTACTTTTTTTCATAATACGCGATGTTTCACTGAGAAAATAATAAACTGTTACACAGTCGCTTTATGTGTGAATCGTCACTCTTTGGCTCGATCTCATTAGATTTGTTTGAAAGGATTTGTTAAAGGTCCTATATGTAGTCCTCAGACCTGCTAGGCACAAAGTAATCCTTCATTTTATTTTAAATGACTGCCTGACTGCATGTGCAGCACTGTAAATGCTGGCCATCACCGCGACCGCCCCCGACCAATGTCTAGCATTGACTTACCCTTCTTCACCCTGTCAAAACGAGCCTACTGAAATCTAATTCAGTTCATGTACAACCACAGCAAATACGAGACAGTGATCCGGTTTTGTTTCAATGGTAGTTCAGATGAGTGGCGTTTGTGTATGAAGTCATATGAGATGTGAGATCCGCCCAGCTAAGTGTAAATTTTAGAGAGAGAGCGTGGAGCGTTGCTATAATATCGCTGCCTGCCGTGTGGGTTCGAGCCCCGCTTTGTGCAGGATTTTCAGTAACAAATAATTTATTCCCCCCTCCCAATGTTGGGACATTGTTTCGATGTTGTGTCCTTGGGCAAGGCACTTTACCCTCCCATGCTTCATTTGACTCAGGTGGAAGTATCTGGTAGGACAGGGATGGCAATGTGTACCGGATTATACCGAGTTCTATTATGCCTAACATACAGGCCTAAAAGATCAACCATGTAATCACAGCAAACATAAGAAGTTGATCCAATGCTGGTTTAATGCTAGTCCACCATCTGCGACGTTGGCCAAACCTTAAACCAGTATTGGCTCAACTTCTCGAGTTTGCTGAGATATGCATTCTGTGGTAACGACCAATCATGACGATGTTATTTGCAGCTTTGTCGTCTATCTCGTATTAAAAATGCAAAAATAGCGTCTTTTATGTAGACGAGTTATTTTCACAACTGCATACGTCGATGCAACGCTGCTAATTTTTATGTTAATCCTGCTACTTGTCCACATGCTTACATAACACACTCCCAATTTGGCCATTGCTACGATGCTGGCCCAACATCAGCCCAACATTGGACCAACGCCTCGTGTTTGCTGGGTTGGAGTCTATAACACAGAATCGTCATTATGAACAGCTTCATCATTTAGTAACGAGGAGTGAAAAATCTAGCTGTGGATCTGTTGCAGTTGGTTATGACAGAAAGGTGTGATATAGCCGCCACGTAACGAGCGAGTAAGCACTGACAATCAACAAACACCTGCCAGTCAGCTCATAAAGTAAAGAGGCCGTTATTATGGTGGCGAACTAATCCGCCATTTAATAGACAATTTATGAGATATTAAAAAAATGCGTTGTGTTTTATAGTGAAAAAACTTGACTATGGATAAATTATTTATGCTGTCTTTTGTAAAAAAAACAAGCTTTGAGTCATTATTAAGCATATTTAGTTATTAAGATGGCATGACATCTCATGTGATATTATTGAGTTAAACAGCTGCATTATCCGAGCAGCGAGTAACCCATACTGCAAGTAATGAAGCAAAAAAAATAAAATATAGGGTTTAATTATCGTTCGGAGTTGTATCTGAAAATATTTTTTTTTTTAATAGATACATTGGCAGTTGCTTTCAATGTAATTTAATATGATAACAAAATTATGAGCTCGCCTAGAAAATGCGTTGTGAAAAAAATATTCTAAATTTTAAAATACTAAGAATTTTAATATCAATCGGAAGTGTTATAATTCAAAGTTATAAATGCTTCGATAATTATAAAATATATATTTGGGTAGGTATACAAACATAAGTCGCATGAATAGATTCCCTTTTAAACAGGGTGTGTTCAGCGTGCCGCACCGGTTTTTATGTTTCGTGCTTTCTAACAGTTCCATTTTATTGTTGCTTTGTTCTCACAAACATTGCGCAGCTTTAGTGTTTTAAATTATGGCGGATCCTCGTGGTCGGCTTGTTAATCACAGCCTCACACATCAACCCTTAACGTCCTAGAACCCCTTAACCCTTAAAGCGCTGATTTTGTTTATGAAAACCTTGGAGGCCGAAGGTTTTTTCAATTTGAAATCATCATAAATGCTTTAGTTAGCTCTTTCGGATTCTTTTGAATACCTATGTTATGGGTCTACGACCATTAGAAATATTTTTATTCTCACAGTGTGGGGATCGACTATAGACGTCAGAATCTGACGTCTACAGACGTCAGATTCTGACGACTAAAGTCGATCTCCGCGCTTTAAGGGTTACCCGCTCATGCTTCCTGGTCGCATTTCTGTCCCATATAGCATATAATAAACACACTTCATTGAATAAAATATGCTATGATACCAATATAATAAAAACAGCTTTATTTTGAGATGTTATTCTTTTATATTTCATAAAATCAGGACATTTTTCTTCACTTTGAGGTGGGTATAGCGTAGCAATTTAAATTAGAGTAAACAGCTGAGTGCTAGGAGGGCTAAGTAGGGGCTATATAACAGATCTATAGCCCGTTTTTTAAACATAGAACAATGGCTTGGGCTAATTATTTAGACCCTTTGTGTATTTTAAATAATTCTAAAAATATCCTTGTCATAAAAATCATTGTATGTCTTAGAGGTAATCGGGAGATCTCTAACTACGATAGCCCTACTAGAGAGGCAATTGCATGAATCTATTGCGACGATTATTTCCTGATGATATAATTTGGAATATGACTATTAAATAAATAGGAGCATCGTAGGATTTTAGTACGACAAACCATAAATGTAACCCTATGACTTAATGACTTATCGTTGACCAATTGCTCACGATACCATCCTATTTTATCCAGAAAGTGACGTAACCGTACACTTTCGGCTACAACTCCCTGCTTTCAAAAAGAGGATGCGCGACACTTTAAAGTGAATCCAACATTGGAGGATGGCGTCGTGCTGATTACTGTCAAACGCGACTACAACAGCTGCAGCGATCTGAAGCCTACGAATCGTCCGCTCAGTTGCAGCCTTTATTTGATTCGCATGACAAAAATGGTGATGGTTTATAGTATAAACTTTAAGGGCTTTATCGTTCGTCATTTAGATCACAATCACTGGCTCGGCATTAAAACAACATTGACCCAATGTGCTCCCACCCCCGGAGGGGGGGTGGGGGTTGTCTGTTGAGGCGGGGCTCGTGATAATTTTCCATAAAACACACACAATCAGTTCGATTTGGATCCGCAACAAGAGCAATCGCTAAGCTGGTAATTGCATTGTGCCTCGTAACTGAGCCCAGGTTTTGCTCACATCGTGTGACGTCATCAAATTAACAGATTCCAAAAGAGCCGTTATAATAACTGCCTTAGAACGAGGCCAGGTGAATGCATGATACCCATTTTAAAGCAGTTAAATTTAGGGCTAGGACAAACAAAGAAAGTGATGTAAAAAAAATTGTGGTAATAATACCCCATTTTATGTGTTTTTTGTCCCACTCTGAGATTTGAAATAATAGGCAATGTTTTATACCATGTGATTTTTGATGTCTGTTAACTTTGTAGGCCTGTAAAATAGGTGCCGTCAGATACCGCTCAATTCTGTTGTAATGCAATGAACCAACATTTAGTAAACGAATCGTGTTGGATGTGATATGTGCTTCCTAATTGCCAGTTGTGTACATGCAATCTTCGCCGCGAGAATCCATGTTGTGTAGCAATAGATTTCTCCAAATTATGATACGTATGTACGTTCTAGATAGGCCAGCCCCGATGGCTCATTCATTTCGGTAGTGGCTCAAAACTCAGAGGCTTGTTTGTCATCGTGGTTGTGTATATACAGTGCTCCAAACAGTTAAAAAGCCTGGAGTGTGCTGTGCTGTCTATGGTATTGTGCACATAAAAAACCCCTAGAAGTTATTTGATAAAAGTACAGCATATTCTCGACTTCTGGCTTCTTTCTGTCGCGATATTGCCATGATTGTGGAGAAAACGACGTAAAGCAATAATATAACAATCCAGGCTGGGATCTTCTAACTTACCACAGACACATATGATTGTGATTTAGATTTCCCTACGATTTACGTCTAACTAAAATATAGCTTAGCCATCAGTTTTTAGACATGTGGAAAATAAAAAGTGACACCAATCAGCAAGATTTTGAAAATAGTAGACCTCTATTTTGTCAAATCTGTATAATTTTTACTCACTTGAAGTTGTAGATCGCGTCAGCGAGACACAACTTTAAATGGGTAAAAATTCAAATTGAATAATTTGGCGATTAAAGGGTTAACAAGGCTGAATTTCTTAAAAAGATTGCCTAATGGCATGTTTTGCAAATGTCAGGGGAAAGTCAGGGATTGTTTCTGGCAAGGTGAGGGAAAAGTCAAGGAGTTTGGTCAATTCAAATTGAGAGTTACCAAAGCGTCATGGAAAATTAGGCAAAATAATTGTGAAAGGTCGTGTAAAAACGGGATTTCATATCACTGATAACTATTTAGTCAACACTTTTTAATAACTACTATGACAAAAAAACTACCCGAATTAAAAAAGTATGATGTATTTAAAATCCGACTTTGTATTTTTAAAACTAAAATGTTCTTAAGGTGTTGGCTTGATTTGGCTTGATTTCTCAATTGTCATCTTCTATATTAGAAAATGCAGATGGTCGAAGGATGCGCTTTTTTACTTGCTTTTAAAGCTTTTTTTCGGGAATGCACATAGGGACTACTGTTACACTCGGGCATAATTTTTATGATCTCAGACAGCATTACTTTTGCCGGGATACAGTGATAAACAGATTTTGGTCAGGTCAGACTTGGACATCTGTTGCAACCCAGTACTATGGCATCCACCTTTTCGTTGAAGTTCAGTAAAGTAAAACAAGTTTTTGTCAGTTCCAACTTGGACATCTGTGTCAAGTGGCAGCCATATACTATGGCATCAACCTTTTTGTCGAGAAACATATCAAAAAAATAAAACAAGTTTTGATCAGTTCAAACTTGGACATCTGTGGTAACCCACTACTATGGAATTAACGTTTTTGGAATAACGCAAGCACTATATATTTCAGAATAATAGCTCCAAATCTGATACAGCTGATATAACTTGATATGAGGGAATTAAAGTAAAATTTAAAAAAACTATTACAGCTATAAGAAGCATTGAACGCAGATAATTAATCGCTAATACGTCTCGTAAAAGGCACATTTTATTCTTAGCCTACTACTCCGAAATGATTAAACTTTTATTGTGAAGAAATTCTGCTAATTAAATAAAACGAGCAATAATCCAATTACGCCTCCAGATTTATTAAGGTAATTGAACGTCGGCTGGGATGAACTATTTTAATAAATTTATTTGAAAACTGCAATGATAGAAGCGATCAATTACAAGCGTTATGGAAAGGACGTCAAAATAAAATGATGTTTTAATATGTCAAATTTAGGCATTATGTTAAATATGAAAGAACAACTGATTAGTCAACTGATTAGTCTAACATATTTTTTGAGAGTATACAGAGATTAGTGTATGTATTTAATAATGTTTATATCACAAATGTCATTATCCTCCATTTTACTGTTGATGTGTCCGAATTGACTTCCTAAATGAAACCGCCCTTCAATGGGTTTGGATAATTGCTTGAGATTCTCCTGGGAATCTCTTTATCTGGTTATGAAATTCTTGAAATAAAAATAATTGAAGCATTTGTGTGATTATTGAAAATAACTGCCACACTGCTGTCTTAAACACTGTTAAACTTAGACCGGGTGATGCAAATAATTTAAAAGAAACATAATAACAATTTATAGTTCATATACATGTAACTTGATAACTAAAGCTTTAGTCAAATCAGTAGCTGCTGAATATTAACAAAAAACAAAACTTGATAGATCACGTAGCTTTTTATCAGTATGGGTGTTGATGTAATTATACTATATAAAGCAATAATCGTTGTAGATAAATCACTCTGTGAAATTTAAATCTGGAATTACATGAGCAATTTCGAGCTTGCAATCATTTTAACCCTTGTGCTTCTGAGTTGTTTATTTTTATTTTGCATTCATTTGAACCTGGAATTGCTAACGCAATTTCCAGCTTTACATGACGACAAATATTTATATTTATGAGCAATAAACATCTCCAAGGTTGAATTATTGGAGTAACTAACGATCTACCAAAAATATTTTATATAATTTAGTGAGATTTCTATTGATCTAAACCTGCAGCTTGACACAGTATATATATGCTGGTCCAGCAGCACAAGCGTTAATACTGCCCTGGCGGCATTCCCTCCATTTTCATTCTCCATGTGTTGTGAATTGCATATATTCTTATCTCAAGATGACTGGAAATGTCTAGATTGCATCACATACCCAAATCTACTAATATCAAACGAACGTCTTTGTTTTGACAGATTATATCATTTTTTATAGAACTGGAAATGTCTGGATTGCATAACACACCCGAAATAATCATGGATTTTTTTAATAATAACGATATATTTGCGACAGCAATTCGCGGCTTGTAGTGGATGAAGATTACAATGGTAAATTCAGGCTTAAAAGGGTTAAATTATTACATTTGCGATTAATAATAAAACAAAACTTTCAGCTTACCATATTCCATATCTGAGCCGTTTACCTACCCAAGTAGTGTACTTGAATTGTGTACCTCGGTAGCAGGACACAACTTGACCAGTGTCAACTTGTGGTGAGAGATTACTATCTGATAATGAAACACTTTGAAAGTTCAAAGCATAATCTGATGTTAAAGCTGATCTCCCCATGGACTGTGAAACGTTAGGTAACTAAACACAAAGTATTAGCCTGAGATTTGTGTGAAAGCCAGCCGCATTGAGCAGTCGTTTAAGTCTGATGTACTCTGTGAGCCTTTGATTCTATAAGCCTCACAAATAGCGTGTACCACAAGATTGATGGTTGATGCTTTGCTTGCTGAGAAATACTCAAAAGAACGTGTTTGCCATTTGATCTATACATACAGCTTGCTTCAAGCCAGTGAGATTAATACAAGCTGTGCAGTTTGCGATCGCATTGGATGGAAGAAAACTAAATTATATATGTTAGGCCTACTTTAATGTTAGTGGGAGATTAGTATTCTCACATAAAATATTCAATTCTGAAGGAATTATTCGAGAATCTTCAGAATCTATTACTTTTCACAAACTAACAGCTTGTACAATAATTACAAAACTTAATAATCTGTTCAGTAAAAAATGTACTTGATATGTTAAAATGGTCATTGCTGATAAACACCGCCATAATGACTTATCTGTACCATAGAGGGGGTTATCCTCCTTGGTCCTAGAATAACCATAACATTATTTATGTTATTCGCCGCCAGACATTATTGATGTCAATAATCATGATATCGATAAAGTTTATGATTTATACGCACCATCAAAAAGAAAACATGTTTGTTTATGTGATGTTTTGCTTTAACGTAGCATGATTTTATTTCACTTAGTGGAAGATGGAATGCTGGTTATCTGAATTTGAACAGCGGGACTCGGAAGGATAACGCATAAAGAACAGAAATCTCTAAGGGATCAGATCTCATGCGGATCTGCCGGCCTACCCACTTTCCATTATGAAATGCCAAATTAGCGCAGCTAGGGGTTTTTCTCCAGCCCAATTTGGGGAAATGGCTTCCATCTAAAACATGTAATAGCACAATTGATTATATTTGCTGATAAGCGGGGCTTTAGTAAAGTAGGGAGACTGTCCCATCCTGTGAGATCTCTGAAAATTGCCGGCGAAACGGTGGGATTACCAGAATCTCTGGGGAAATTGGGCATGTCAAAAGACAGCGTCCGACTAAGAACTGTAAACCCTTTAGCGGCGACCAAATAGCGTGTTTCATATTCAACAATTTGATTGAAGATTTTATTTTTGTAGTTGTTATCTCTAAAAATAATCACATGTAGTGGGTTAACGCGATTATGTGAATAACAGACACTCATAAAAAGAAAAATAGTCAGTCAGTCAAACAGCCAGCGAGGCAGCCAGTGAGCCTTGCAGCCGACCAATCAGCCTGCCAGACATCCGGTCAGTCAAACAATCAGTCAGTCAGCCAGCTAGATAGCCAGTCAGATAGGCAACCAGCCTGCTAGATAACTAGAGCCATGCAAGCAGCGAACCAACTACCTAGTCAACAGAACTTATCAGCCAGACACTCAGTCAGCCAGTCAACAGATTGTTAGCCAACCAATTCGTCTTTAAGTCAGTGAGTTAGTTAGTGAGTGAGTGAGTGAGTGAGTGAGTGAGTGAGTGAGTGAGTGAGTGAGTGAGTGAGTGAGTGAGTGAGTGAGTGAGTGAGTGAGTGAGTGAGTGAGTGAGTGAGTCGGTCGGTCGGTCGGTCGGTCGGTCGGTCGGTCGGTCGGTCGGTCGGTCGGTCGGTCGGTCGGTCGGTCGGTCGGTCGGTCGGTCGGTCGGTCGGTCGGTCGGTCGGTCAGTCAGTCAGTCAGTCAGTCAGTCAGTCAGTCAGTCAGTCAGTCAGTCAGTCAGTCAGTCAGTCAGTCAGTCAGTCAGTCAGTCAGTCAGTCAGTCAGTCAGTCAGTCAGTCAGTCATTAGTCAGTCAGTCATTAGTCAGTCAGTTAGTCAGTCAGTCAGTCAGTCAGTCAGTCAGTCAGTCAGTCAGTCAGTCAGTCAGTCAGTCAGTCAGTCAGTCAGTCAGTCAGTCAGTCAGTCAGTCAGTCAGTCAGTCAGTCAGTCAGTCAGTCAGTCAGTCAGTCAGTCAGTCAGTCAGTCAGTCAGTCAGTCAGTCAGTCAGTCAGTCAGTCAGTCAGTCAGTCAGTCAGTCAGTCAGTCAGTCAGTCAGTCAGTCAGACAGATTGAATACATGCTATTCCACGGGGTCCCACCTAATGCTGATCTCTATAGACGGATTGACTTCCCGCCTTTGCTATCCTGGATTCCAGTGGCCAGCATTTCCTCGATTTATTCCTAATCTCAATGTACCCCAGATAGCCTCAACCAGTAGGACAGGCAGAAAATCGGGCCAGTGGGCCGTTCAGTCCGCTTGCTTTGATACTATCGGCGACTTGCGTGAAGTTAGTTCTACAATCAATAAAACCAATTACTAGCTGCAATCATGTAGCTGATACAAATCTGATCTGATTCTCAACTAGACATAAGTTCACTCTAAGATGTAGAGTGTCTTGTTCATCGTGTCAAACAGAATCAATAGATGGAATCTGCGAGTGGCAATGTGACACCGATAAATACGATGCACTCCATAATAACAGTAAATAACAATTATAAATCGACGTATAGTGCGCTTTTAAGGGTAGCCTTGCCATTGCTGGATCAATATGATATGTTTTGTTAAGTGCAAATTCATGATTACAACGGTGTTTGTAGCTATATATATTTGCATTTATGTTCTTTGTTTCGTAATAAATTGCAACCCTGTTTTTTATTTTTTGAATGTGGGTTTTTATTATTGAACATACACATCCTCTTACAGCTCGGCATGTGCGTAGGAATCCCGAAAATGTTTGATTGAATAAATGAATGAATGAATAAATGGATAAGTCAATCAATCAATCAATCAATCAATCAATCAATCAATCAATCAATCAATCAATCAATCAATCAATCAATCAATCAATCAATCAATCAATCAATCAATCAATCAATCAATCAATCAATCAATCAATCAATCAATCAATCAATCAATCAATCAATCAATCAATCAATCAATCAATCAATCAATCAATCAATCAATCAATCAATCAATCAATCAATCAATCAATCAATCAATCAATCAATCAATCAATCAATCAATCAATCAATCAAGCAATCAATCAATCAATCAATCAAGCAATCAATATAGTCACTTCTATAGCACCTACATTTTCTGAGTGGCGAGATCAGTGGGAAATGCGTTGACTACAACAAGACCAACTCAATATGATAACTCTTCCTTCTGAACTCCACCAGAAATAACTTACATGTTATTTCGTTGTGATGCATATGCATTCGGATAATTATTAATAATTGAAAAGTGACACGTGCTGCTAACTATTATACCAATGAAAGTCCCTGTCCTCATTTGTCTGGATCCCGGCTGATCCAGGTGGGATAATGTATCATCATACATGACATACACCAGAGTATTCTCCACATCATCTATCTCATCATACAAACAATACAAAAGCGGATTATGTATATTGGATGATGATCCAGCTGCCAGAGAGAAACAAATAACTCCCCATCTCCTGTGTGAGAAGAAAGGACAAAAGACGACTAGTTTCAAGCCATTAAGTTGTGTGGGGAGATTATTATCGATTAGACATGTTTGCTCAGCCCACTAATTACATCTGCTGAGAATAGAATGGAAAATAAAAAATACACATTCACAAAATAATTAGTATCGTTACGCTGTCCTATGGATGAAGAAATGTTTGTTTTTTAGGCTTAGTTAGCCAGATGAAAGATGAAACACCGCAGCTTAAAGTTCACACATTATCAGACCATATATCGCAGATATTAATGAGTTTGTAAAAGTTTTCACTTTGCGATAAAAATAAAATGCTGGCATTTCAGTTGAAAATATCCCAACATACTAGTGTCATTCTTTTAACCCCTTCACTACCATACATGACGGAAATATCTGTCGTCATTCGTCAAGTCACGTAACCATACATGACGGTAATTTCTGTCGGATTTACTATAGTTACACCAGGATCCCTGGGTCCTGGCATGCACTTCGGCCTGGAAGTGAAGTGGTGAAGCTGGAATAGCTAACGTGCCGTTTAAAATGAAAAAAAAAAAAAAAAAGATTTTTCTTCCAATTTGATTATTTATCCACTGAATATCTACGACAATTTATTTTATTCATTTGTATTTATTTGATTGGAAAGTTGCTGTTGGAAGTGTATAGATACGGGCCTAGCAGGATCAGCAGTAAATGCTGTAGTTTAACCCTTTAACCTCCGGTCCCAATTATATTCCGTTCTTTCAATTATTGTATTATCACTCTGAATATCAGATTTCAAAATCATTCACTGTCAAATCTAGATATTTTCTCTCACTTAAAGTTGTGAATCGCGTCAGCGAGACACAACTTTAAGAGAGTGATAATTCAAATTCAATGACTTAAATAACGGTTAAATGTTTACTGCAGTCACAGGTCCAATGACATGTGACCTTTCCAACACTGCGATGTAGGCTCACTCAAAAGCAGCAGGTTTAGAATGAAAATAATATACTGTAATTTGTCTGGTCAAGCTTTTTATTGCGTTTTGTTTGCTCATATTATGACTGTAATGTCAACAAGATTAAATGCTGTGACGTCTGTGACGCTGGCCCACCATTGCACAAATGTAATATGTAATGCCTCTGAAGCCGTTGCATAATACAATCCCTTGTGAACATAAAATGTATTCTATTGAAAAATATCATTTCGAAATTTCGAAAGGCCTATGTATGTACAAACTTAGAATATGTAGGTTTACCATTTATATACATTTATATATCTCGATATTATTGTAGTTAGTTTGTGATATGTTGATGGATTAGAAGTGACGTTGTCAGTATTAATTAGATTGAGATAATTGATTCAGTGCTGCTAACACGATCCAGTGATATGTCGGGCTGCGGGGATGATATCCTAAGAGACGTGGTCAAAGCTAGGACCGCTTACGGATCGCGTGGTGGTTTAATGTCTATACTGCCATTGTAAGACAAACAACAGTAACTGTTCACCTTGAAAGTAAACAGTTACTGCGTTTTGCACTGTAGGGTGGTAGAAAAAGTATGAACATTCATAAAGCTCGGTAATACAATCATAGTGGACAATCATTGCAGCATGCAATCAAATATACATGAATAATCAAATAGATGTTATCAGTTTATATTTTGTAATTTGTATTTTTACTTTTATTTAAGATGCTTTAGCAATTTCTATCGTGTGTAGGATGAAAAACCAGTTACATTGAAATCAGTGTAACTGCAGTGTAACCGTCTAAGCTAAGATACTTGTGTCGCAATTAAGATGGCTATAAGCTAGGTTACTAGTCACTGGTAGATGAATATATCATTTGATCGACAGAAAAATAACAACTAATTTCACCATTCACCATTTAAATGAAAACTAATTTCGTCCCTTGTATGAAATTAATATTGCTTTAGGCCCGTTTTTTTTGCATTGTAGGGGCTGCAGTTTTGCTCAAACTACACTAGATCTCTAAGCCCATCAAATTCTAAAGAAAGTAGAAAACAGAAAAACAACTGAAAATACGAATGATATTGTAATCTTGCGGATAAATAGAATAACTTATAATTTGCGTGACATTTTTCATTAGTAAAGATCAGCCTATTCAGATATCATTTGAGAGACTATCAGCAACTGCAATGGATTGGTTGAACGCTGGACCAGCAAGATTAAACATTAGCCTGACGTTGATCTGCCATCATTGTGAGCTGAGCGTTTTGGGCTTTCATTCCCTGGGTCTACACCTCCCTAGAGTGTAGAATTTGATAAGTCAGCAAAACACAGTACATTGGCACAGTGTGTGTTTGATGTTGGGCCAGCGTCGCAGACGCTGGTCCAACATCAAACACACACTGGTTGAATGTCTCGTTTGCTCTGAGCAGGAGAGTCTTCAGGGATTCCGCTTCATCTATGAATGCCGCGGGAGCTTCAGGCGTATTACATGCCTTATCAGATTGTGCTGTGGCTGCAGGGTGAATCAGCGAGTCAACCAAAATGACGACCTTCAAGGGGTCAACATGTCAGACAACCCGGAGTGAACGATTACCACACTTTTTCTTCTCAGCATTCACCATTTAAATGAAACCTAATTTCGGTCCGTGTACGAAATTAATATTGCTTTAGACCCGTTTTTTTGCATTTTAGGGGCTGCAGTTTTGTTTAGCAATTTTATTCGGGCTTCAATTTGACAACGGAAGATAGCAAAATATAATCTTAGATAACCATTTAAAATCTTCATTATTTAAATAATCACTTCTTAATATGCATACAATAAGATACGTTATCTATCGAGAGTTGTTTATTCTGCTTCGTAATCGAAAGTTACGGTACTTTCCAAATATGAGACGTACTATGAGTGCTCAATCAAAACTGAATCATTTTTGATATTAAATATGGAAACTATAAATATGTGATTGTGTTCTATAGTCGGATTAACATTTACCGTGGTGAATAAATTTCGCCGATTTCTCAGTCAATTCTCAACCAGTTTTCATGAAATGTTACACACACTATTTTCCATTCATGTCGTGACTATCCTTAAAATTTCGCGAGTTTTGATAAGTATCTAATAAGTTAGACCATTTGACAGAATTTTATTACATGTCAAATGGTCTATCTTCTAAAATACTTATCAAAGCTGCGCGAAGTTTTTCAGGACAATCACGATATGTACATGTATGGAAAATAGTGTGTGTAAAATTTCATAAAAATTGGTTGAGAAATGACTGAGAAATCTGCGAAATTCAATAATCCTGGTTGATGAATTTAATGTAAATCTGACTATAGAAAATGTTCTTTACATGGTACAAGTTCATCTTTCAACGTGTAGGCCTATAAATTGCACTTTGAAACCATGAACATGATCTGAACTTCTTTCACATGCCGAGTGAAAAATAATACGTTCCGTCTCCTAGTAATCGAAATGTCGACATGTCACTCATAATTATGTACCACACTTTGGCTGACAGGGGATTATTTGTGTCTTTCCGCGGTTATTTATAAACTGCACAGAAAAACGATTAAATTGTTTTTATTTAGGCAAATGTATGTAGTGAAACGAGTTTGTATTTTACTATTTCTCTGACAAAATTAAAATATTATTTATGTATTAATCGGGTTTTAGGTCACCTTTGTGCACATATAGGCCAATACTGAATATTTACGAGTGAGTGGGGACGAAATATTTGATTCTTTGAAACCTGAATGCAAGAGCGGGGCACGAACCCGCGATCTCCGATTTTCCAGGCAACAGATTCAACCACTGCACCATGGCCGCCGCCTTTTCATGGGAAAAAGGACGGTTAGCGTCACCTAGTGACTATCTAGGTACCACTACACCCTCAACCAATGATGTTTTAATGCTGGCTCACCGTCGTAGACAAGATTAGGACAATACCTTGCTCATACGTGTCCTACCCAGCAGACACGAGCCACTGTCTCAATTTTGGCCTAATTTCGGGCCAGCATCGGATGTTATTTGACAACACACAGCCAAGCTGGTGGTAGGTTTTTAAAAGATGCAGTTGGTATAATATTAGTAAAGAAGGATGGATAATGAGAAAAATAAGTGTAATGTGTGTGATGAAACACAAAATCACACGCTGAAAATATTCTACTGTTTTTCACTTTTTTGTGCGTTTTTGCCAACGAATTATGAGATAATGTCAATAATATTGCATTACACATTTAACAATTCACTTATACTGTGCAGTTTTGGTAATACTATATACGAATAATTGTTTTATAATCCAGTTTATGATTTATTATTGTACACTGTTAACATAATATTTCGGCGTTTGACTTATAATTGAATCTACCAGAAAATCTAACTTTCCACACAGTTATTTGTCCATTTTTTGTCTGTAGTGAGGCATCTATTTTGTCGATCTTTGTCATGTTTTTTTTCTCCGTTGGTCGTTATATTACTGGTTACTGGTGAATGGGGATTCCCTCTGTTTACAATGCACACATCAACTTGTAGCTTGCCTCCCATCAACGTCCTAGACATGTCTAAGCGTCCATCAGACCATCCACTCTCTCAGGCACAGACTATGAAACGTACAGCCAAATCCTGCAAGAGCAGGAACATAAGCAGAGCCTGCCAGACAACTGAGTTGATAGATTTATAAGTCTTCAACTGAATGTTAGATGTACGAAAAGACCGCAGCCATGGTTCTTGCATGGTTCATGGTGTTTCCAGATGAATGCTGTAGAAGATCGAGTTATGGCACACTATGGGTGGTGAATTGTCTCCGGAGCCATGTCGATGATGGCTCAGGATGGACCGGCCGCCAGGGAGAATTCTCTCATACTCTGCCAGTGTAGAACAAGCATCACTGATGTTCTGCTGAGCGGTTGATTGCTCTTCTGCTTGGTCCTTTAGGATTGTTTCTGCCCCATCTAAACCGTTTGCGGTCCAGAGACTGTCCCCGTGCTCTCATTGTGTTGGTGATCTTTGACTTGAGAATAGATCACGTTATTCATTGTCAGT
Source organism: Flabesymbios commensalis (assembly GCA_964017125.1). NCBI lineage: Eukaryota > Metazoa > Annelida > Polychaeta > Terebellida > Flabelligeridae > Flabesymbios > Flabesymbios commensalis. The sequence continues at coordinate 117,673,944 of OZ024902.1, read as the reverse complement.
GATTGTAATTTACATATAAACAGTGTGTTTATCTGGTTGCATTTGAAGACGACTCGGCGTATTTGCAAAGGCAGGCAGCAGTAACTGCGTACTCTTTAAGGAAGCATTTACTACTATGTGCTTATTGCCTTAGTTTTTATGTCCGCCCTGAGCGTCCTTAGAGCGTTTTCATTCACCAAGCAGTAAACGTCAGAGAAAAAAGCGTATACGTATATTTTTGCTAATATTCATTAATAATTCTTATCATATTTTAGGCATTTTAAGCATATGTCATTGAAAACAATTCAAGAACGGCAGCGGTTAATAAATGAATGGTTGAATAATTTGGAGGAGTGAATGAATGAATGGATGAATAAATGAATGGACGAATGAATGAATTATTTAATGTAGGAATGAATGAATGAATGAATGAATAAATGAATAAATGAATGAATGAATGAATGAATGAATGAATAAATGAATGAATGAATGAATGAATGAGAGAATGAAAGAATGAATGAATGAATAAATGAATGAATGAATAAATGAATAAATAAATGAATGAATGAATGAATGAATGAATGAATGAATGAATGAATGAATGAATGAATGAATGAATGAATGAATGAAAAAATGTATATGTTTTAATGCATAATTCATGAAGAAAATAAATTAAAAATATTTCTTCTCATAGTATGTGACACGTATTTGAGTCTAATCGTTAACATATTTTTAAAACACACCACTACATTATTTTCTTTGTCTGACCACGACATTCTAAGCCGGGAATGGAGAGTTATTGTGTATCAAGTACATAACAATTATAATGGTAGGACTGTTGATTATGAGGGCTTTTCCTTATGGTCGGATGTGTTTTAAGTCAGTTAAAACCCACTGACTTCTACATTCTTAGCTTCGAAAAAAAGCCTTTTCAAAGCTAAGAATGTAGAGCTCCTCGGGCTTTATCCTATACATAATTAAAAACAGTAATTTTGCTAAAAATGTCTAGAAATGCTAAAAATGTCTTGTTCAATAAAAAAAGCATTGTGTGTTAAAAAAACTAAAATATTCGTTTTATTTTTATTCTTTGAAATAAAATAATCCAAGCATCATTCCACACCAGAGATCATAGTCTGGATCACAGATGAATCTTTGAATGTTTTTAAATACTTTATTATGTACAGCAGAATAACAGGCAGTATCTGCTTACTTTACAAGTAAGCAGATACTGCCTTTTGGCTTCGTAGAGCAGTATTGTGCAATTGCCTAACAGTAATGATTATATTGATAGGGAAGCTTTGGTTTATTGCCAACGTGGTGTTAGTGTGAGTTACAGGCGATATGTCGTCCATTCACTACTGGTAAATCATTATTTTCTTGATGGATTATACAGTTTTTAAAAATATATATATATAACTCATGTGGTGTATTTATGCCAAACAATTTGAAGCAACGTGTGTGGGTAAGCCAAAATACCTCAACACTCGCCAGCTACACTAAGAGCCTGCATTGTCAGTGCGACACAATACCTTTTTTCATCAAGTGACAAAACCTAATGTCATTCTAAAGTCCACACCACTTTATCTACTATGACGCATGTATTCGCAAAAAGGTATTTTTGAATAAAAGTATTTAAATGGAAAAAGACAAAACCGTTCAAAATGAAATTTGTTATATTTAAATTAGCACATACAATTTTATCATAGGATTGGAATGTTTACATTACCCTTTGCCATTTCTTTCATTTACTTGTTACGGTTTTCAAATGAATAAAAGTTGATCCCACATTTAACAACTATACTGTACACCTATTATTTACATTTGGCATATTGTTCTTCACCTGTAATATTTAATATATAACAGAACTAATTAATCAGCATAGATATTTATTGGATGAAACCTTATATTTACATGTTTTATTTTTACATAAATATACAATATATGTATATACATGTATTATAATATTTATTCACGAATGTCACACGAGATCCTGATTTGGTGCTCTGAGCGTAATTTCAGCGTGTACATGCATGTACTGGGAAAGTGAAATAGTATCTGTTTGTATGATTGATGTGATGGCAAACTAACACAGTACTAGACGACACACAGCTGACATGATATCCCCTCTACGTAGCTTTGATCATGACAATCACATTGTTCATCTTAGAGGCAGTAAGTATAACCTCACCTCCGCCAGGCTTGTCCCTAGGCACGTATACATACATAAACGTTTTCAAACTATTTTCAAATCAAATACAAATGTCACTGAGATACATGTGTACCCCTTAAAACCCTTTAAGCCGTCACGATGCAATAAAGCATCATTTTACGTCTCTGAAAACAGACTTAATTTCCCTAAAACTAAGGGTTTAGAACGGAAATTGCCAGGAAACCGGCTTACCAATACATTGCAATTTTCTTAAATTTTTCAACCACTTCAAATCATCTTCATCCACGACAAGTCGAGAATTGCGACAGCGATTCGCGGCTTGTAGTGGATGAAGATGACAATGGTACTTTCAGGCTTGAAAAGGTTAAATTGCTGATTTTTTTAAGTGTAAACCAAAAACTTTTTTTTTTCAATTTTTATTCATCATAAATGTCTTAGTTATCTCTTCCCGCTTCATTTGAATACCTATGGTATGGGTCTACATCGATTATACATATTTTACTCAGTGTGGGGCCGTCTAAAGTCGGCCTTCGGGACTGAAAGGGCTGAGGTATAGGCAAAGTTAACAACATAATGAGATTATGGGCGGTGTAGATTTTTCAGAAACATTTATTTTCGTTACTTGAAGATGGGAACTGCGCTAGCAATTCCCATCTTTAAGTAACGAAAAAAACATTAACTGACAACAACACATGACTCGGGTTAACTCAACGCTGTAGTCAAGTATACTGTCACACGCTTGCTAGGTTCAATGTAGATGTCTGGCGCTCCTTTGATTTTTGACAACAATTGTGCACTTAATTGCCTTTATTTGTATTTCTTTGTAGAGCTACTTCAACAGGAGTTGACAGAGTTTTTTATCCTGTCTATGAATAACTCATAAAATGACACGGTACACTGATATTTATTTAGCAATTTGCTGTCAAACTTATGCATTTACAAAATAATTGGCTTGATTAGAAACTTTGTATTTCTTGTGTACCACATCTTTCATTCTGTACAAATTCTCATCCAATTTATTACGGAAAATTATAATAAAAACAGTTATTGTATCGATACTGTTTCATAATGTTATTTGATTTTCATTGACACTAAATATACACAGGTGGGCAATATGGTGAACGATGCAATTCTTTAAACCCCCAACAACCAGCTAATTATAACAATTACATGTACATTCAACTTGATATGTGAATTACTCAAGTTAACCCTTTCAGCGCGGGGTCCGTCTTTAGACGTCAGATCAGAATCTGACGTCTGCAGACGTCATATTCTGACGTGTAAAGACGGTCCCCGCGCTGAAAGAATTAAAATAGTACTAAATGGCCGTAGACACATAACATGTGTATCCACATGTGAAGCGGTAAGAGCTAACTAAGATATTTATGATGACTTTAAATTTGAAAAAACCCTTAGGAATTCTTGGTTCATTATCAGCGCTGTAAGGGTTAAAAAAAGAATTCCTAATTTTATGATATAATCAAGTACAATATTTCACATTAAAGCTCGAATTGATTTGATTAAAGCTCGAATTAAACTGATAGTGTTTATGTCATTTTTAAAAGAACACTTTCTGCTCTCAATGTCGTATATAAATTTGTCAGCGTTGATACCACAGGGAATATATATTTACTGGGCCTATAAATGCATCAAAGATATTATCAACCGCCATATAGTAAGTATTTAGTTTTATTACCCATATTGTATGCCGATGATACCAGCTTATTTCTGATTGGAAAGAACATTAATGTATTAATACACAATATGAATGATGAATTAGCAAAAGTATTACAATGGTTAAACTGTAACAAATTGTCTTTAAATATTAAAAAATCTCAATATATTGTATTCCGATCGATCAAGAATTATCCAAATGAAATAAACACTGTCAAGATTAATAACCAAACATTAAACAAAGTTAAATCTACGAAATTTCTTGGGGTCATTATTGATGAATTCCTAAATTGGGCGGAACATATTAACACAGTAAAAACAAAAATCTCGAGAGGAATAGGAATTTTATGTAAAGCTAGACGTGTATTAAAAACATCGACTTTGGTTACACTTTATAATAGCTTTGTCTATCCATATATTAATTATTGCATTGAAGTATGGGGTGGAGCTAGTGATAAATCTATTAAATCTCTATTTAAAGTTCAGAAAAGGGCTGTTAGAATAATTAAATCAGCCTCATATTTAGCTCACACCCAACCAATCTTCCATGCATTAAATATACTGAATATTTATAAGATATATGAATTTAAAGTGGCTTTATTTATGTACAAAATGGAGATGCAATTGTTACCTTCTTTACGACATGTTTGTAAAAAATTCTGATGTTCATAACTATCCAACTAGATATGCTCATAATCTACGTGTAACTTGTAAGCATAAAACCAAATTATCTGAACAGTCTATTAGAACTGCTGCTATATCAATATGGAATCACATATCTGTCAATCTAGATACCAATTGTTCAATATGTACCTTTAAATATAAACTTAAAAAATATTTATTATACCATAATATTCCTAATAGTAGAATTCTCTAAATATGATACTGGCTCATAAATGAATTTGTTAATTACTTAATAATTTATTATTTATTTCATTGCACGTTTTTATGCACATTGCACATGTATTGTCGTTTCTGTGGATCCACGGGGATATGTCTCCCACTTTAACAAGTGGGAGATATAGCCTTTTGCTTCCTAGGGGTCGACATATTATTATTGTAATTAATGAGAGGGCATATAATGTCACCCGATATTCTGTCCTTTTTGTCATTTTGTTTATCAATCTTGTTCTGTATATTGTTAATACAGATATTTCATATTTTCTATAATATTGTTCAGTTTAATATGTTCGATTTCCAGATTTTCAGTGTATTAACATGATTATTGTGATTCTGTCAATGTTTTTGTTGATATGCATTTATGACAATAAATAATCTTGAATCTAATCTTGAATCTTGAAGTACTAAATTCTAAATTAGTAAATAAAAAATATTAAGTGCCGGATAGATAATTATAAAGTACTTACAATGTTTAGTATTCAAACAATAAAAAATAATTAGTATAATTTTAGTATTTAGGGTAACATAATATTGTTTTCTTAACGTGTCTTTTATTGTTGAGCAATTAATTAATTAAAACACCTCATTGTAGGCTAATACTCACATTTCGAATGACCTTTTTCTACCGTAACACAATAACTTTGTTCTTTTCAGGGAAATAAGTGTGCAAACTAGAATATTCTATATAGCATTTCTATTAGAGGATATGAAAGTATAATGTGATGGTGATTAGGCTTGTGTATGATAGCTGGAGCGCTGATCCATGTCTATGTGAAGTGACAGTCCGTAAAGGGAATTGCGTGTCCACTCAATGGATCCCATTAATGTGGCATACTCTAAGTGGTCCAAATGCATCCCTGGCTACATACATAACATTTCAGATCAGTCCTTCCAATAATTTCATGCATTATATGTTTTTATGTTTATAATTTCTTTATTATGTGGACAAATGTGATGATTTGTAGGTTAATTTTGAGACATATGTACGGATTTTTTGAAGCAAAAAAATGTCAAATATTCAATTTCTGACAGATACTCGACAAACACAATGCAATTTTTAGATTCCGTTCCAACCTCAAACGTTCATTGGTCGACAGCTTTTTTTTTAATTAAAACCATGCATAACTCGAAACAAATGAGGCCCATTAGAATAATCTGGATAACAATGAAAAATATCCAGTCAATACAAGTGGAATAAAAGTTGACTTAAATTTATAAGTGGACTTAAATTATAAACAACATAATTTTAGATTAAATTTGTTAATATGAATCGCAAGTAAGAAAATCGTGAAATTACACAGCTTTTACCTAAAATTAAATTTGTGAATATGACTACCCTGGTAAGAGAAGTATATTTGTTCCTGGCTTATTGGTGGCAGAAGGTGGCTCAATAACGAATCAATAAGTGAGTAGAGCGTATCGTGGCGCTACGGTGTGAAGTGATCACGTGCTATGACAGTGATCACTCACGCCCAGACCAGGGCCCGTATTCTCGTGGAAGTTACGATATATCGTAGGCTTCGGATTGGTCGAGATGGCAATCTCGACCAATCCGAAACCTACGATATATCGTAAATTCTACGAGAATACAGGCCCCGACCCCAACCCTATAAATAAAATAACAACGTATTCCTCATCAATTCAAAACAGTTTTGCATTTGGCATCGCACCATGTGTCTCACACTTTGCCAATGGTTCTACCGAATCTCAATAATTGACGCATTTTTTTCTAAATCCACAAATCTGTTGCAAGATATAATGCTACGTTTTGTATAGAAAATCACGAAAATTGACTTGCATAAAGTAGTTGAAAATGAGTTATTGTATCTGGTTTGTATTGCTGAGAGAGGAAGCGGTCAGAAATATAAACCAGATGCTATTGTTTATGGATCTTCCGGTAATGAAAACGTGGATTAGCGCCTATGACATCATCCAGAACAAAAAAACGGACGTCCTAACACGAAAGGGCTTTTGTGGGAGTCACTTTTTCACGCGGTCCCTAATGGAATAATTGATAGTGAACTGCTAATCCCATTCAATTAATTGGTCGCTGCTATTTTTCACAACAAATCATCGGGATTAAAATAGTCATCTACCGGATCTGTTTTGATAAACAGTAGCGTGAATCCGTGGATGCCAGGTGTGATGGAAAATATGTTATTTAGGATACGGTCTATTTAGCTGTTGTTAGAACGATCATGATATTATTTCATTATGATTAAATATTAATGTGGTGATTATAATAACTGTGAATATCTAATCAGCTGTTTCCCTCGTGCAAAACAAAAAATACAAACGAAAGTATAAGCCTCAATCAATGAAATGCCAATTACGAAAAAAACATATTTTATGTTACTTTTTTATGTTGAACGGAAAGAGTGGCAAAGGGCAGTGACGCAAACGTAGATGAGGCGTGAATATATTTTAATGTCGTAATGGTGAGAAGGATAGTATAACCCTTTGCCTGCTGTTCACGACTGAAGTACTTTTTAATCTGTTCGATTAGCTGATTACATCGCATTTATTGGAAATGAAGTGACTGTTTAAGCATCAATATTTGCAACTGTTTGATGTCAAATTAAACAAATATCAGTAATTTTCAGTCACTTGAAGTTGTGCGTCGCGGTAGCGAGACACAAGTTCAAGTGGCTGAAAATTTAAATTAATTATTTGAGCTGGATCAGGGCTAGTTGATATGTTCATATATATATCAGACTTACATTACCACAATAGAGAAATTATTTCTACAGATTACGGGAGACCTTCATGTTGAATTTATTGAAATGTAAGGGCAGTTGTATTTTGAGTTATGTATTTTGTCGACGAATAACAACATAACATAGATCTTCTCTGCTTGATCATGTCTAATTATGTATTGCTGTATTGTTGCAGAATTTAAATGTTTCATACGTTTTGGTTTTTAACATATCAAACGCAGAAACATTTTTATCTAATCCAAGAAGCCAACGTTTTTTTCTCCATTTGAAATCATCGTCAATGTCTTAGTAGGTTTTTTCCGCTTCATTTGGATATCTATGTTATGGGTCTACGACCATTATGAATATTTTACTCTTTCAGAGCTGGCATTGACATTTTACGTCAGAATCTGGCATCCATTTACTTGACAGTCAACCCTTTCAGTGCGGGGGTAGACTTTAGATGTCAGAATCTGACGTCAAACTTTCAAACTTACAAACTTTCAAACTTAAACAGTACCATTTAAAAATATATTAAAAAAACAACAATCATAGTTGTGATTGACGTTCCAAGGATTGAAGATAGTTGTATAAAGGACTAATTTAATCAACTAAACGTTACCACAAAGTTTTATTGTCGCATACCTTTATCAGATGTTTCATTAATTAGAGTTACGAGTTACGTTTACACGTAGATAACATTCACAACCGTTAAAAAGGGTAATGTGGAAGGTGCAGATAAAGGATAGTTGTGAAAACGAAATATTTCACGCAAATAAGGGAGCGCATCATTTTAATCTTATAAATACAAATTTCCTCAAGTATTATAAAACAATAGTGGAAAAATAATTCCATCACATATTCTTATCTAAGTTTCTAATATTACGCTAAGGATTGTCAGCCAATCGTACGTAATCATATCAAATGTTATACTAGAACAAGAAGCACACCAACCCAGTAAACTTGAGGCATTGGCCCCATGTTGGGTCAATGCTGGCCCACTGTTCACGACGTCGGCCTAACAATGGTCAAGTACCGGGCCAATGGTTCATGCTAACTGGGATATTTCTTTAGTAATAGAAACAGAATCGGTGTACGGTTCCAGTGACAGGGGTGATATTCTTTCACACTGCCGCAGACACAATGGTATAGAATGACTCAGGATCCGGGAATGATGCTACTACTGGCTATCAGGATGAATTGTATCCTGAAATAGCGCATTCACCTGTTATTAGGAGAGCGGTGTCAATCCTGACACCGTCAGAAATCCCCGTCACCTCTCGCCGGCTATTCTAACACTCACGACATCCGCTAATCTACCCTCTCAAACCTGGATCACACTTCATAGGCGTGCAGTTTGCTGGCCCCGCGCATCAGCCAATCCAACTGAAATGTCGGCCATGTTTTATTATAAAACCGTGCTATGTAAGTCTATTAAAAACTTTTCAGTGTCTCTTGTGGTATCTATAGAGAAAATTTAGTATATACTGCATGTTTCTTTGTATGCATCACTGATTTCTGGTGATGTTTAACCCTTTCAAGCCTGAATTTACTATAGTCATCTTCATCCACTACAAGCCGCGAATTGCTGCCGCAATTCTCGCCTTGTAGTGGATGAAAATGACAGGATGTGGTTTAAAAATTTAAGAAAATTACC
>OZ024902.1:117644868-117659868 GCA_964017125.1 Flabesymbios commensalis | reverse complement strand
TCAAAACAACGAAAATGTCTGAATTACTAGAGCTTTGCTATTCCAAGAGGAATGAATAACTGATAAACTTAATTAATCACCATCAGATTTACATGTTACCAGTAGATTATCGCAAGCCACCAATTATTACAATTTAAGCGATGATAATTGATGCGAATACATATTCTTCAGTTCTGGAATAACTTGGAAAACCTGGATTGTCCCACAATAAATTGCTCAGGTCATATTATTACAATAAATTAAAGCTCAATGCTCATGCTTAGACATATATTGAAAGTCAGCTGTATATTACAATTTAAAAGAATTGTTATGCACCACAAGTAGTAGTCACAGGATTTATCCTGGTATCTGTGATATATAATCAGTTCGTTTTTTTGTCGAGAGGTAATCAATTAACCATTTGAGAGTTATGTCATTTATAGTCTATATGCCTACCACGTCTATAAACAATTGGATACAAATTAAATGTTGTTAAAAAAAAATGTTGTCCTACATTGAACGAATCACAAACAGATCCAGACAGTGACCATGTATATGAGTTGGAAAGTGTACATGCTGTCTTTTATCAAATGTGTTAAGTATATCTTTTAAAGTGACTATTTGTGCCAAGTCAACCACGAGAAAAATGATGACGTTACCATAGAAAAGATTTTCTTGCAGGTTTTGAAATTTATCAAATCATAAAGTTGTCGGTGATCCCAGAGGTCTGTAAGAAGTAGAACATGTATTGTTTGCTACTTCGGTGCAGATGGCTTCAAAACTTTGGATTATTTGAAATAAAAATATTTTTTTGTTTCAAGAAAAAGTAATACTAAAATCGTAACACCTTCGCCTCTGCATGCCATTCGCTGTCTGTGTTCTACCCCCAATTTAAATAACAACTGAATGCGGTGATGCTGATCTCGTCATGTGACAGGCAGGACCATTTGGTTGGTCAGGAGTAGGATACTATAGGCTTAACTCGACAAGAATAATACATCGATAATGAGACAAACGTCTCACTCAGCGAATGAACTCGCGTGCCTATTGGCAAAAGCGATTTTGCGACCTAATTTCAGGATATAGGTTTAGATCTTGTAGGGAAGTTTAGAATAGTTTGACCATTCACGAGCTCAACAGAATAAATTCAGCTTAAAAAGCGACGGTCTAGAATAAAAAGCTATTCTCGCCTTTGAAATGATGGGTTAATGACATCATTTGATCAATTTAGCAGGATGGCAAAAGGCGTGGTAAATGAGACAGCATATTACATGACATAATGGTGGAATCCTGTCACGGTATTATTGCCTGGGATGATAAATAGCCTCGAGGAGGAGAGTTGTCTGGAAATGACGCGGATAGAATGTGTTTGTTTTTATATCGCCAGAGCGATTCAAGAGATTGTGGATCGCGGCAGAAATCCTGGTGAGGATAAGATTGTGACAGGCCGTGTGCCTGATTGAGTGCTGTTATGAGCCATGTTCGTAGACGTCTGAATGTGAACTGTTACGAGCCATGCTCGTAGACATCTGGATGAGAGCTGTTACGATCCATGCTCGTAGACATCTGAATGGGCTGTTACGAGCCAGGCTCGTAGACGTCTGAATGGGCTGTTACGAGCTATGCTCGTAGAGGTCTGAATGAGAGCTGCTACTAGTCATGATCGTAGACGTCTGAATGAGAGCTGTTACGAGCCATGCTCGTAGACGTTTACTTGAGTGTTGTTACGATTCAAGCTCGTAGACGTCTGAATGAGAGCTATTACGAGCCATGGTCGTAGACGTCTGAATGAGAGCTGTTACGAGCCATGCTCGTAGACGTTTACTTGAGTGTTGTTACGATTCAAGCTCGTAGACGTCTGAATGAGAGCTATTACGAGCCATGGTCGTAGACGTCTGAATGAGAGCTATTACGAGCCATGGTCGTAGACGTCTGAATGAGAGCTGTTACGAGCCATGCTCGTAGACTCCTGAATAAAAGCTGTTACGAGCCATGCTCGTAGACGTCTGAATGAGAGCTGCTACGAGTTATGTTCGTAGACGTCTGAATGAGTGTTGTTACGATCCAAGCTCATAAAAGTTTAAATGAGAGCTGTTACGAGCCAAGCTCGTATTATAGACGTCTGAATGGGAGCTGTTACGATCCATACTCGTAGACATCCGTCAGCTCGAGGCAGACCGCTGACAAAATTAATAAGACTTGCTTTGTTTGCAATTGTTTGATGGGGCATGTCTGATCTGGACCCTTCTTCTACCTCAGTTATGACAAACTGTCAACTATCCCACGAGATATAACACTCTGGCCCTGTGTTGTCTCAATGGTGGGCCAGCGTCGCTGACGCTGGCCCACCATTGAGACAACACAGGGCCGCTCTGTCGTAGGCACCCGGATTCATCATCTCGTGACAAGTCTCACAAGATCTCATCCATCACACCACGACCTGTGACGTCACTCAACATCAAGCTGTCATGTCCACCAGTATTGTCTTTGTTCATCTCTGGATTTCTAATTACGCGGCTGTCACGGGAAGCATTGCAGACGGGGTCCGGCGGGACGTATAAAGATGCCCGCGCCCTGATCAACTGGTACATGCAATCTCTGGTGTACAGTTTGGTGCGGTTATCAAATCTCATTGGGGTCGATGGGATCTGTGGAATTCTTCGTCTGATTGCTCGGCTGCCATTAGACCATCTCCATGCCTCCTCGCAGGATCTGCAGATGATCACCAGCCTCAATTACACAGCCATCAAATTGTATTATTGCAGAGCAAATGTCAACTGTTGGGTGGATTCCAAGAAAAGAACCATTGTAACGTGATACAGTCATTGTATGGCTACATTGCTGAGTCATGAAACGATACACGAATTACGTAATATAGCTCATATTTTTTAACTCACTTTCTGCACATTGTTACAAAATTCCGACAGGATGGAGCTCGAAGTCGGGACGATATCCTACCCTTATCGAGTGACTTCAAGGGATCTTTATAGTGAGCAGTAGACCTACCATGATAAAGGACAAAGAGCATATATTATTAAAATTTATATGTTTGTTTAGATTGTATAGCCTCCAATGAATCATATATCAAATAATATGAAAAATAACAAGATAGCAGTAGAAGCTGTTTCAAACAGTTTTCGTGAAACTGTGATTTAAAAAAATTAAATACAATTGTATTTAGGCTAAATGCATTACCGTCTTTATTGCCTTGTAAAATTATTGATCCTATGAACAAATTTGCGTTGCAAACTATATATCGATCATAGACATGGACATTAATGTTTTATATATATTTGCATCGAAGTTTTACAAAACAATGTTAAAAATATTTCGTCTGGAGACTCTTTTCGAGGTCGACAAGAACCACTAGGCAATATGTGGACAGAATCAAACCCACAGTGGTCGTTTTATTGTGATAAGTGTCTTGGGTAATTGATCAACGCTAATAGTTCAAGAGTGGAGCAAGACCACTGGTCCATCGTTTTTACATCCTTACTTTTGTACAAGTATTTGTATTCAATATATTTAGGGCGAATGTACATTTTGATTGGCATTCCTTTATCTATTCTAATATTATGATCAGATGTAAATGATAATTAATCAATACATAGCGTTGGAGCTGTCGTGTACAGTTTTACATTACCAAATATATTAGTTGAAATCTATTTTGAAAATCATGACTTTTACATGCATACATAACATGATTATACGTCATTACTTATAAATCTAGATTGTTAATTTATAATCTGTCGACGATATATAATACTACATAACTGATCAACGGATATGCCTGGGCCCAGAGGCTGGTCAATGGACATTTAAATTTCCATTAACCTTCTGAAAGCCCTTCCGGAAAACTTAAGACGTTCAACTATTCAAAGGTTGGGTTAATACTGGTCCAGCGTCGCAACTCAACTGGCACAGCAAACACGCTACGGGGGCGGGGCGCGATGATGTCACGTAGGCCATGCGCTCTTAGAGGACCAAGTATATTATGAGCGACAGGTTATCTAGTGGAATCTAATAATTAAAACAATTAAAACAATTGGGGAAAAAATTATTCGGGAATTAAAGCGCCAACGCTCTTGAATTTTAATGCTACATGTACAACAACTCAATCAAATATATGTGGAAGTAAAAGTGTTGCGTGCGTGTATAGTCATTGCATATCTCTTTATATTAGAGGATTTGGGGAAATAAATAACATTATTTTCATGACAAAAACATATCTTGTACCAGATAGCCATTTCAGTGTCACTTGAGCGTTTGAAACATCGCACGAAATGTAGAAATAAATCTAATGATAGACCAATATAATTATACACTAGACTGGACAGAACGCCCACCAACCAGCAGGCTCACATATCCGATATCACCACAGCGACGGCAAACTTCTACCCGACACGCATTGATGAACTGCTGTGATAGAGCAGTCAGAATGTAGTGGTGTTGATACAAGTGTGGCTCAAAGTTGGTGAAATGCTCAGCTATCTTTGAAGCAGTTTTAACACTTTGAGGGTGATTTACGATCGTAATTCTTACCCCTTTGCCAGCTAATCACGACTATAGTCGTTTTTAATCCGTTTTATAACCAAATTAAATAACTGATATTGGGATTAAAATGGATTTTTACACATCAAGATTTGCGAATGTTTTGTTTCAAATTAAACAAATATGAGTAATTTTCACCCACTTGAAGTTGTGGATCGCGGTAGCGAGACGCAACTTCAAATGAGGAAAAATTCAAATAAATTAAATTAGCAGAATAAGGGATAACATGTGTTTCAGCTCATTTTAAGAGTAAAAGATATATTAAATCGGAAAGATGATCGGTCTCTATTTTAACAACTAAACCTGAAATTTTTTAATCGAGTCGCAAGAGAACGCGAACGCGAGGGCGAAATTGAAGGAGACAACAGCACGCGAACAGAGCGAAATTCGACATATATTTTCCTGCATTCCCCATACAAAGCCAAAAAAATCAAATCAAACTTTCCGCGTTGTCCATTAAACTTCACAGTGAGAGGATCGACTTTAGTCGTCGGAATCTGACTTCTGTAGACGTCATATTCTGACGTCTAAAGCCGATCCCCTCACTGTAAGGGTTAACATATATATAATGACTGTAGACCAATAACATATTAGGTTTTCAAATGAAGTGGAAAGATCTAACTGAGGCATTTATGATGATTTCAAATTGAAAAAAAATCACCTCCATGGTCTCCATGGTTTATGCAAAAATTGCCAGTGCTTTAAGGGTTTCTGCGGTCCAATGAACACTAAACGCTGAACCTGTGCTGTTTAAATGCTGGACCGACGTCACAGACGTAGACCCAACGTTAAAACAACACACAGTCCACGTCTCGAGGTGGTGATGGTTAACCACAGCAGGAGGGTTTAAATGCATGTTGTTATTGATTCTCAGTGATAGGTTGACATTGCCAAAACAGAACACGTCACCATGATAATCACTGTAAGTGTTACAAGGCACGAACAGGACAGCTGGGCCCTCACTGATAGCAGCACGAGGAAATCACAAACATTCATCTACTATCTACTCTTCTGGTTAAAGAGAAATACTGTCAGCAATGATTTGAAAGGCCTATTGTTAAAACGATGATTTTGATGAAATCTGTGTTTCAGTTTATTTGTTTGTTTTATTGTAAATGAGCTCAGTATGTCATTTCATTTGCTCTAAAAACCATTATAATTCGGCTGTTTTAAAATATTTTGTATTCAATATGCCCGTACAAATCATACAAATACAGCATTGTGGGAAAGAGATTATTACAAAATAAGTTTTGTCAAGATACATTTTCAATCCCAAGTGAGAATTTTGGGAATAATTGGCTAGAAATTAAGGAATATATTATCTTCATTTAAAATATAAAAGCTACAAAATGCATTAAAGCTTTCAAAGCACAATGATCGTTTATTTTACAAAATTCACTGAAATGTCGGATTATTATTGTAATTTTCCTTTGCACGACATAGATATTTGATTAAAAATGATTACCCTCTACCATTTGAGTGTGACAAACTCACACTTGTAATTTCGTTGATCACCACCAGAAAAACATTATTTGCAACCTTTTCTTCTGAAGTCCCTTTCGGAACTGACTATAAAATATATTGGTACTCTAGTACTATGTGGAACTTTGAATAACCTTTTGTTCTAAGGGTTACATTTTGTGCTGTAAAAATCACATTCATAGTGATAAACCGCCAGTTTATATTTGAATGTCAAAATCGGTGGTCTCAACAGTTTGAGCTAAACCGCCTTCGTGCATACCAAATAATAAAAACCGATGGTTTAAACCATGGTTAAACCACGTTCGTGCATACCAAACCACATAAACCGATGGTTTAAACCACGTTCGTGCATACCAAACCACATAAACCGATGGTTTAAACTACGTTCGTGCATACCAAACCACATAAACCGATGGTTTAAACCACGTTCGTGCATACCAAACCACATAAACCGATGGTTTAAACCACGTTCGTGCATACCAAACCACATAAGCCGATGGTTTAAACCACGTTCGTGCATACCAAACCACATAAACTGATGGTTTAAACCACGTTCGTGCATACCAAACCACATAAACCGATGGTTTAAACCACGTTCGTGCATACCAAACCACATAAGCCGATGGTTTAAACCACGTTCGTGCATACCAAACCACATAAATCGAAGGTTTAAACCACGTTCGTGCATACCAAACCACATAAGCTGATGGTTTAAACCACGTTCGTGCATACCAGATCACATAAACCGATGGCTTAAACCACGTTCGTGCATACCAAATCACATAAACCGATGGTTTAAACCACGTTCGTGCATACCAAACCACATAAACCGATGGTTTAAACCACGTTCGTGCATACCAAACCACATAAACCGATGGTTCAAACCACGTTCGTGCATACCAAACCACATAAGCCGATGGTTTAAACCACGTTCGTGCATACCAAATCACATAAACCGATGGTTTAAACCACTTTCGTGCATACCAAACCATATAAACCGATGGTTTAAAGCACGTTCGTGCATACCAAATCACATAAACCGATGGTTTAAACCACGTTCGTGCATACCAAATCACATAAACCGATGGTTTAAACCACGTTCGTGCATACCAAATCACCACGTTCGTTTATACGGTTGAAAATCAGTGTAAAATATTTCCGTGCATTATATACCACACCTGATAAACCGTTGGTTAAAACCATTGTTTTAAGCTAAATTAGCTTCTTGTATATGGTCCCTAAGGGGTTTAGTGTATTCATATTTGCTTATATTCTAGTGAAGAGTGTAAGGCCGGTCATTTGTGTCGCAGTTTACATGTACCCTATTACGGATCGTGTCTGGAATTTAGTTAACCCTTGGAACACTGATGTCGACTAGAGTAGACATTCTCTATTTTTTAGCACCTGCGTAGCCCCTGATAACCAGTTGTTAAAGATAAAATATGCCTTCCATCTTGAAACACAGATATATATTGGTACTTGAATTTCACAAATAACACAAATTTTCAGTCACTTGAAGTTGTGTATCGCGGTAGCGAGACACAACTTCAAGTGAATGAAAATCCAAATTGAATAGCTCAGTGCTCAAAGGGTTAATCCTTGTTATGACCCAACAGGAATACCGGCATATTTGCATTGAAACTTTCAAATTGATTTTGATATTAAGGGAAGGTAGGTGACTTTGGCATAATAAAATTTAAGGTATGACCTATCTGAGCTATGAATGCATGATTATTGAATACATATTAACAAATATAATTACAAAACATAGTTATTACTTCTACAAGACTCTGCATACAAAAAAAGTTAGGGAGAGCTGAATGGGGGAAGGGTAATAAATTTAATTCGTGTTAAAATCAAAGCTAATCATTTTACATGATAAATTATGAAGCATGGATTTCATAATCAATCCAATGCCTATAATTCAAACGTCGCTTTCAGTTCTTTTTATGCAGCGGCATGCTAAAAAATAAACACTCGGACAGAGTAAGCAATTTTGCCACGTGCCACACATTCAGATGTTGACGAGAATAATTATGTTTTGTCTTTAATCAGTTAATTGGATCAATCAATCAAGTGCCAAGACCAGGCGTTGGCATGACGTTGCCGGCGCTATTGGAGCACTTCTTTGTTCGCAGACATTGGCCGCTGAGTGCTAGCAATGCCTCCATGGAGAGTTGAGATATTTGGACGGGGGACTCTTCAATGACTCTTACTTTGATTGCTAATTAATCTAGTAATCCATGTTCCATGTTCAGGACTATATATGCTAATTTTATCTGAGGATATGTCTGACCAACATCTGAGTAACTGCCTGGTGTCAGAGGGCCTCTACAAGGAGAATGTTCTCAATGGAAATGTGCCGGTATCAGATCAGGATAAGAAAACAACTTCAGTCAGAGTGATTATTATTGTATTCTGGCTCGTTTGTTAGGTGGTTATCACACAATACACAAATAGCCTGTCTGATTGGGAGAAAGAAGAGAAAACTAAACTTTCTTTATGCTTGATTTTCATCGCTGGATGGAGTGTAGAATCAAAACAAATCAATTACCTTTCGTTGGGCGGAGTCTATCGACCCATGGCCACATTTCCTCAAACTTTCACTATAAAGTTAGTGTTTGTTCTCGATGCTATAGGCTCACTTACCACAATATATAACTTAACGGGCATTGGAATAACTTTACATTATGCTCGGCCCACATGCGTAAGATACTGATTAATAGACAACAAATTAATTTACCGGTCATGTGACGCATTCAACTACCATTCGCAAGTCATTTGACATGGAGAGGATTCGAGCACAAATCGTGGTATTTCGTGTTCAAGCATGTTACCGGAAAGTACATAGTCTGCATGAGCACAAAAGTGGCCTAAAGCTCCATACATTATTTTTGCCACCACCGGTAGGTCTATCATAATTCCATAGCTAAATCTTGATACTAGAGGATCTCATCAATTATATACACATCGTTGGCTCAATTTTGTGTCAATGTCCCAGACGTTTGCCCGACATCAAGCCCACATTGAGCTGTAGCAAGATTAGGCCGCCCAATTCATGACTACCTTATGCATGTATTATCCCATTTAATCAGCTTATCCCTATAAAGATATCCCGCAGATAAAACGTCGGGATAATTGACGCGCAAAAAAAAATTGGCACAATCAAAAAGACTCAAATTTGCTAAGATGTCTCCCCATAAAGAAGCGTCACTGACAGGTCTCATAGTGTGATGTGGCGGGATGGGTGGTTTATGATTAGCCAGAATGACAGCTGAGTTGTCTGGGTATGAGTAAAAAACCAGAGGGGGTGTCACTATTATGTCCGTGCATATACACTATAACATTACATCATAATATTTATAATCAAAACTTTATGTTTTAAATGGCTAAACCACGTTATAAACCTTGTTGTTTTTTGTGAATGTATTGAACTTGTTGGCCACTTTTTGGGCCCATTTGATATCTCGTTCGCAAATCCAGTCCGGCCACCGTCCGATTATCTGCCAACATACTTGTTCGCTCATCGGGCCGATGGCCGGCGGATTGCCGCACGGACATTGATGCATTTTGGAGCGTCGGCGGCGACCGAATACATTTTAAGTCTCACTTAATATTTACACGATGTCGGTTTCGGGAAAGAGTTGAGTTGAGATAGAATCAAGATCGGACGATCATCGCTCGGAGATTGCTAGCCATCTTGGCCATTGTACATGCGCCGTGGAAAATGAAGATGTAGGCCTAGTTAAGTGATATTTAAATTTGGTGGTGCTTTACGGATCACGTGTGTAGGTGAGTCTCGACCTGTCATCTACCGTCAAGATGACGGGAAGAAAGTTGTTTCACAGCCAGAGGCACCAGCCCCCTTCGGCAGCCCCTGTATTTGTGGCCTAGGTATACGTTTACATGTCACGTGGTCAGTTGACATCAGCCATGATTGGCTAAAAGTATACTTTGATACCTCATCTTCAACCATCAACCACACCCTTGATAATTATGTGATCTATCATACTACATGAACAATCAGCTTCATATTTTGCACAAACTTGGTCCAGATCCAGAGGAAGCTCTTCTGATGAACGAAAGACATTGAAGCAATGTTGGTGTAATGCTGGCTCAGCGTAGTAACTCAATGGGCCCAGCACCATGATGAGACTAGATGAGCAAACATATTGTGAGTGATAGATTATCTGGTAACATATATGATTACAAATACTAAACAGCTTACTTTATCTTCATGAATGTGTTCTCTATTACTTTTACCATTCTATAAACATATTGTATCATAAATGAATGTTTATTTATACAATTGAATTTGAAAATTGCGCTAGATATGTCAGCTCACAATTATTTAAAAATTACAATGAATAATTTTGCAGTTTATCAATAAGCAAAATCGAGGGTACAAGTGAATCTTTTCTGTTTAAAGAAGACATATATAATGTATATCGGAGACTATAGGTACTAGCTCAGAGAGAAAGTACTCCATCTTCGCCTAAGTATGTGCCTTCAGCTTGTAATGTTTCACACATGACATTCATGTCGTAGCCTTCTTACACCATACCTTACTAATAACGCCACTAAGGAGAGAGTGTTATTCTCCACAAACGCTGCATATTCCCAGTAACACCCCTTGCTTACCGGCTGATCAATCATGTTTACGATAGCCTACATTATCATTTAGATTAGGCCAGTGACTTTATAGATGCGGTTTGACGGCCACGAGGGTGCCATGCGCATGCGTAATCCAGGCTTGGAGGATGCTCACTGGATTCGCCTCGCCAATCAAAGTGCCAGGCCTCTACATCCCATAATGTACTTCCTGTGCGGCGGCGCTCACTGCGCATGACGCTGCAGTTCCACGTCAGTTCCGCCGGAAGGGGCTACAATGTGACCAGAAAGTATTTCCAAGTTTAGCAGGGGTGGAGCTCAGATGGATCATACCTGAGCAATAGACCTGGACACTTTTATCGCTGTCAGTTTGTCCTTTGCATAACAACGAGGCACACATAACAACGAGGGACACATTTACTGCCAACAGTATACGAAGAATAGCTACTGCGTGTAAAATCTCCTATAAATACATATAGGCATACCTTGATATAGATTAATGGAAACATAAGACAGCCAAACTAGTGTTCTCGATGTGGTAAATGATGTTAAACCCCTAACCCTTTAACCGCCGGTGTCGCATATATTCGGGTTTTCATTTTTTTTTTAGCACATTAGGTACCACATTTTAAACATAAAATGTGACATCAATCAGCAATATTTGAAAACAGATGACCTCCATTTTGTCAAATCTGAATGATTTTCACTCACTTGAAGTTGTGGATCGCGTCATTTGGCGGTTAAAGGGTTAAACCGCGATAGGCCCTACCCAAAGACACACCAAGATTGATCAAAAGTATCGCATGATTCTCGCCGATTTCTCCGTCAATTCTGAACTAATTTCCATGAAATTTTGCAAAGGCCATTTTCTCTTCAAATCCTAACAGCGGTACACATTTTATTTAATATTGCAAAAGTTAGATCATTTGACATGCAATAAAATTCTAGAATAAGCTTAATGGGTTTATAGAGGGATATCAGGGCTGTTGGGATTCGTTTGAAAAATGGTGTTTGCAAAATTTCGTGAAAATGTGTTGAAAATTGACTGAGAAATCAACGAAAATCATGCGATCCTGATCAATCATCCTAATTGTCTTTGGGCATAAGCACGACTACAGTAGTTTGAATTCGTTTTATTAACCCACCAAATCAATGTTATTGCATTGGGAATGAAATGAGTGTTCAAACATCAATATTTGCAAATGCTTGGTATAAAATTAGACAAATATGAGTGATGTTCATCCACTTAAAGTTGTGGGGGGGAATTTAAATTATTTGATTGGGCGCTTTGGGAGTTAATACGATGGTTTGAGAATAATGCCTTTCAAAAAAGAAATTATCCAACGTACGTTAATAGTATGTATGTATTTCTTCCAACACTGCAAGTCGACGTATCAGTTTTCAAACCAGTTAGTTCAGTGGCGCTTCATGCAATGGCTTTATCAGATACTTGTCATATGAAAAAAACTAATGAAACATCATCACACATCTTTTTGAAAATCTCAGGGATGTTTGTCTATTTATAATTGTGGATGTATGCTTCGTGACAGCCGCATGTGAGTGATAATGTGATCTGTCTATCTGGTGAATCGTCATGTGATTTACTACTGAGGAGTTCTTTCGAAAGAACCTATATTGTTAAAAATTGTGTTTTGAATGTGTACTAACTTCGTGTAGATGTTGGACGAACGCTTGAAACGTCGACGATTTCTACATTGGAATGAGCTAGATAATTTCCGGTCACCATACAGTACCCAGATGGTTAATAGTGGTTATTGTAATGTGAATGACTTACTGGTCAGCTAAATCATTGGTCATTACTATGCATTGATATTGAGTCAGTGAGTAATTATGTGTTGTCATGTCCCCCATTGAGACCCTCCCTGGATGGATGTGTTGGGAGCAGACATTCATTGTGGACAGCGCCTCATTCAAACAGCCACACCACCACAGGGGATCCAGCCTTATTATACATATTACACTGAAAGCCAGATTTAGGATAAATAAATGTTATACATCAACTCTCTGTGAGCCATGGGCATTATTCCCCGCATAAAGCAGCTACATAACGCTGATTTCAATGCTGTATATATTTTTTATTATTTATTTTGAATTGCCTGAAATGTATCACATTGACAATATAATTATCATCATTATATAAAATGGCAATTTTTTTCACAAAATAGGGTCAATTATTATAAGGGTATGTCTGCGCTCTCAAACATTTTATAGCCATGGGCAAATTCTTCGAAAAATGTGCGTTATTAGAAAAATATATTTGCGGCAGTTATTTTTTTATGTGTTTTATTGGTATCGCAGATGTTTTCTTACAAAACAGCAATAACTACATTCACATAATTATCTCTGCTGGCATCACACAATTACATTCTGTATGACTGTCTGTCTGACGCCATTGTCAGTTTTCATGTCAATTTCTGTATTTTAGATGTGGATTGAAATGCTGAATATTTTTTTGATGTCATAAAACATTTTATTTTTATTCACCTCATTATAACGTTTTTGCATCATTTTGTAAATGCTGGCCTTTTAGCAGAGTGTGTTTGGAGGGCTGTGGGGCGGTCATTAGACACACGTCCTGCAAAATGAGGGCTAGCCGCTAACAAGACCCCGCCACCCCATAAAACACCCCCTAGCGGCAACCCCCGGGTCATACCCCCGCCATCCATCACCCCTGCCTCCCTCTAATTCCTCCTTCTCCCCATTCCCCCTCACACTTCTCCCTTCTCAGCCACCCCAGTCACCCCTCCTAACAATGGCTGACACGATTATACAGCATGTCTCCAATCACTGCCGAATTCACCAGCGACGCTTTAACCCTTCAACCGCCGGTCCCGATTATATTCATTTTTTGATTTTCTCTTAGCTCATTAAATATAAGTTTTTCAACGTTCTAAAGATAAAACGTGATGAATCAGCAATATTTCGAAATCGTAAACCTCCATTTTGTTAAATCTGATTTATTTTCAGCCACCTGAAGTTGTGGATCGCGTCAGCGAGACACAACTTCAAGTGGCTGAAAATTCGGATTAAATAATTTGGCGGTTAAAGGGTTAACTCTTTAAGTGCCAAACATGACTATAAGATTTTTTTTTATGAACATTCACATAACATTTTTGAAAGTAGAAAGTTTTTGTGATTTAATATTTGAACACTTCTAACACTATACATTTATATAATTTCTATCCACTTTTATCCAAGTAGTGGATCGCCTCAGCAAACATCAAATGGCTTAAATTTCAATTAGATAACATAGCGCTTAAAGGGTTAGCCCGTTTTTTCTGATCACATACCGCCTTAACCCTTTCAGTCCCTGCAGATGCATCATTTTGATGATGTTTAAATTAGCTGACTAGCATTGTCTAGAATACTAATTTGCAAATGTACATGCATGTATATTACTGTGATAAATAAATCTGTAAAGACTTTTTATTTGTGTCAATAAAAAATCGATCTATCTCTCTGTATCTATCTGTATCTGTCAGTGAGTTTTTCAGGGACAACCTCGTATAAAAGTATTTTATGTAAATTAATTGAATAAGGATATGAGCGCGCAGTATTTTATGTGGCCTAGATCGTAGTAGTCTAAATTATACAGCCTTTATTCAAGTCAATTGAGAACGTAATGCAGTAGGCCTACCTCGAATAACAATAGCCCAAAGCGTAGTGATTTAGATGGATAGTGATTTTAGGTGGTACATTTTTGCTATAAAATACAGTTCAAGATTAATGTAAAATAACACTTAGATCTGAAAAGGTTAAGCTCTTGCTGCAGGCGTACTCACTTATACGAAATGAAGCTAATTGTCCACAATTCCACAAAATTATTGATCTTTGAGTTATAGCTTATGTGCAATCTCATAAAAAAAATTTCAGTCTATTTTAAACATGTCTTCCGATTTAATGCTGGCCCGCCGTCTGCGACGCCGGCCCAACATTAAATCTACATTGGACGTGTTTTGCTGGGACGTAGTTCTTTAGTGATTTATTGTCATATTTAGGGCACGCACGCCCTGGGGGTGTTTCCACGGCGGTGCTCAGACGGTCAATGATGAGGTTTGACCATGATGTCCAGCTAGAAGCGGTCACGAGTTGTCTATTACGGCGCAATCATTGACAGTGCCTGCTTAAGCGGCCTAGTGGCCATCACGATGGTCAGCTGACCACAGCCAGCTAAACACTTGACCGGTGACAGGGGCAGGCGGCCACGGTGGTGATGTGTGGTGACCGCCTGGCCCCAGGACTTAATTAGCTGCTGAGGGTATCGCCATCGACTTACATTACCATGTGTAATAAGATGTGGTGGAATCTGGAGGCGCCCTGCCACTAACTAGCTCACTTGTCTACATCTCACGGTGG
>OZ024902.1:117629868-117639868 GCA_964017125.1 Flabesymbios commensalis | reverse complement strand
TTCATTCATTCATTCATTCATTCATTCATTCATTCATTCATTCAATCATTCATTCATTCATTCATTCATTCATTCATTCATTCTCCACATACAGTACATAACAGTGTGCAATCTGCCCTAGATGTCCAGACGGCCAAATTGTCTAATCTGTAGTGGTTGTAAAGGCGGATCATTGAGCCAGGACCTCATGTGGCTGGACGGATCCACTGAGGCTTTTAATTTGGCTGATGGGCCCCAGTCAATGGTCGTCTGGGGCAATTGATCCCAGTGAGGAAGATTCCTAGGCAAGAAACTGAAAGGAGCAGCATCCTTGTGAATAATATCAAGTCTCCACGGTGTCTGCTCTTTCTCATGTAATGTCATTTCCAATTGATCCCCATAAAGATCACAAATTACAATTGCATACGTAATATGTGATATGTAGCCCTTATTTAAACCTTTAACCGCCGTTGCCGCATATATTCGGGTTTTCACTTTTTATTAGCAGGTTAAGTACCACCTTTTAAACATGTTACACCAATCAGCAATATTTGAATAAAAGTTGACCTCCATTTTGTCAAATCTGAATAATTTTCACTCACTTTAAGTTGTGGGTCGCGTCAGCGAGGCACAGCTTCAAGTGGGTGAAAATTCAGATTGAATAATTTGGCGGTGAAAGGAATAACGTTACCATGGTCATCAGCTGTTTGGTACAGAAACTGAAGAAAATATAGGCTGATTAGGTAGAATTTATCAGCTGAATCATTTACCCCCGTTTCTATGAAACCACATGCATTTTGAATTATCTCCTATGTTAGGACGAATATGAATATATTTACACACAAACAATAAAACAATACATGTATGCATAGATATCATGAGTTCTATCAGATAAATAAGACTCTTATCTAATATCATTATTAATCTGCGTTAATTATTTAACGCAGATTTATTATTTTATGTAATTGTTATGCTTACATTACCTCAACATTGTTTTACAGTGTACACTTGCCTAATCAATGACAAAGCATTCAAAACCTTACAGCGGTTAACGTTTTTATGTTGCTCATAAC
Source organism: Flabesymbios commensalis (assembly GCA_964017125.1). NCBI lineage: Eukaryota > Metazoa > Annelida > Polychaeta > Terebellida > Flabelligeridae > Flabesymbios > Flabesymbios commensalis. The sequence goes on along the minus strand of OZ024902.1, from coordinate 117,638,816 downwards.
TCGATCACCTAAACTATTGAATGCAATAGCTAACACTTCATCGGATGTATGCAGCAAGGCAATTACATTCAAGCCAACATGTAACAGAAAATGTGTTACATTGTTAAAAAGAAAAAGGATTGGGTAGGGCTTTAAATATAAATTGATTTTTTCTTTCTCAAATTAAGTAATCTGTTGTTTACTTTATGATATCCAAGTTCGATGTGCCAAACACGCAAGTACATTAGCACCACCGATTGAGACAGGCATAACATATTATTTATTTATTTATTTTACACTGATATATGACATAAGTCAATGGATTATATGATCTTTAAACAAACTGTGCAATTTGGCAGGTTTTTATTGGGAAGAAGTAATAGGCCTGCGTCAGAAACTTTTATCATACCAATTAAATCCTAAAGAAATATTTTTTTCAGATAATCGAATCGTAATCCGTATCATCACCAAAATTCAAAGGATTGGTCTGTGGTCTGAAACACACATCTGGTAAAAAAATCAAGCAAATCCGTTCAATATTTTTTAAGTAATCCGATGGAAACAAACAAACAAACAAACAAACAAACAAACAAACAAACAAACAAACAAACAAACAAACAAACAAACAAACAAACAAACAAACAAACAAACAAACAAACAAACAAACAAACAAACAAACAAACAAACAAACAAACAAACAAACAAACAAACAAACAAACAAACAAACAAACAAACAAACAAACAAACAAACAAACAAACGAACGAACGAACGAACGAACGAACGAACGAACGAACGAACGAACGAACAAACAAACAAACGAACGAACGAACGAACGAACGAACGAACGAACGAACGAACGAACAAACGAACGAACGAACGAACAAACAAACAAATAAACAAACAAACAAACAAACAAACAAACAAACAAACAAACAAACAAACAAACAAACTAACTAACTGACTAACTAACTAACTAACTAACTAACAAACAAACAAACATACGAACGAACGAACGAACGAACGAACGAACGAACGAACGAACGAACGAGCGAACGAGCGAACGAACGAACGAACGAACGAACGAACGAACGAACGAACGAACGAACGAACAAACGAACGAACGAACGAACAAACAAACAAATAAACAAACAAACAAACAAACAAACAAACAAACAAACAAACAAACAAACAAACAAACAAACTAACTAACTAACTAACTAACTAACTAACTAACTAACTAACTAACAAACAAACAAACAAACAAACAAACAAACAAACAAACAAACAAACAAACAAACAAACAAACGAACGAACGAACGAACGAACGAACGAACGAACGAACGAACGAACGAACAAACAAACAAACGAACGAACGAACGAACGAACGAACGAACGAACGAACGAACGAACAAACGAACGAACGAACGAACAAACAAACAAATAAACAAACAAACAAACAAACAAACAAACAAACAAACAAACAAACAAACAAACAAACAAACTAACTAACTAACTAACTAACTAACTAACTAACTAACTAACTAACAAACAAACAAACAAACAAACATACGAACGAACGAACGAACGAACGAACGAACGAACGAACGAACGAACGAACGAGCGAACGAACGAACGAACGAACGAACGAACGAACGAACGAACGAACGAACGAACGAACGAACGAACGAACGAACGAACGAACGAACGAACGAACGAACGGACGAACGAACGGACGAACGAACAAACAAACAAACAAACAAACAAACAAACAAACAAACAAACAAACAAGCAAGCAAGCAAGCAAGAAAGCAAGCAAACAAACAAACAAACAGACAAACAGACAAACAGACAAACAAACAAACAAAAATAATATGGTATTATTATGTTTCCATCCACTTTGTGAACAAGTGGTTATGAATATCATGTTTATAATTCTAATAAATACGATAACTATGGAACTCACGTATCACATTCCCTGGTGGGGGGGGGGGGCAGGGTGGTGTCGGCTAGCGTTTTTCTTTGTCACGTCGCAGCTTGCAGGCTCGTACCCCGCTGTGGTATTCATATCATCATGTTTCTCATCATCCACCATTCTCATGAGGTTCTCCGTACATAGTGTAACCTAGTAACCTAGTAACCATTCGTTCATTCATTCGTTAATTCATTCATTCATTTATTCATTCATTCATTCATTCATTAATTCATTCATTCATTCATTCATTCATTCATTCATTTATTGCTCATAACTCGATCACCTAAACTATTGAATGCAATAGCTAACACTTCATCGGATGTATGCAGCAAGGTAATTACATTCAAGCCAACATTTAACAGAAAATGTGTTACATTGTTAAAAAGAAAAAGGATTGGGTAGGGCTTTAAATATAAATTGATTTTTTCTTTCTCAAATTAAGTAATTTGTTGTTTACTTTATGATATCCAAGTTCGATGTGCCAAAAACGCAAGTACATTAGCACCACCGATTGAGACAGGCATAACATATTATTTATTTTTTTATTTATTTTACACCGATATATGATATACGTTAATGGATTATATGATCTTTAAACAAACTGTGCAATTTGGAAGGTTTTTATTGGGAAGAAGTAATAGGCCTGCGCCAGAAACTTTTATCATACCAAACTAATCCTAAAGAAATATTTTTCATAGTCCTACAGGCAGTGGTGGCACATACATGCCTCTGATCAGTCAATATATTATCTGCTTTAATATCAGTATTACTTCCCCTAAAACATAATCTATGGACTGGTTCACAAATATTAGAAAATCCGGACATGTGTTGACTATAGAGGAACCGCCCCAGGCTGATACCTTCTCATGGTGCTTACATACTAATGAGCCTGGTGAAGTGAATCTTTGACAGATCTTGACAGGTGAGTGCTGATAATCGTGCTGTGTATACATAGCCAGGATTTAACATGATTCAATATTCTTATCGCATGTTGTAAGCGGCTCTGTCTGACAAAAAGTGGGAGATTATAAACCACATTATGTCAAGACGTATGATAAACAGTATTAAAACACACCACTACATTATTTTCTTTGTCCGACCACTACATTCTAAGCCGGGAATGGAGAGTTATTGTCGACCAAGTACAGACCAATTATCATGGTAGCCCTATGGTGATATAATCAGTCAGGTATGATCGAGCTGTTGATTATGAGGGATCCTCATTATGGTGCGATGTGTTTTAAGTCAGTTAAAACCTTCTGAACTCCACATTCTTAGCTGTGGAAAAGACCTCGGCCTTCGGCCTAGGCCTTTTCCACAGCTAAGAATGTAGAGATCCTCTGGCTTTATCCTATACTTACACAGACACGTTTTATATCATTATATCATTTATATCATTGACTGAACATTTGTCCTGCTGAACTGTTTGTTTCTTTTTTCATTCATTTGAAGCTGGAATTGCTGACGCAATTTCCAGCTTCAAATGACGATTAATATTCATCTATATAACAAAATAGGTATCCCTATATTTAATTATTTCATTTACTAAGGAGTTAATTATTTTATTACTAAATTATTTGATGGATTTGATCGCCTATTCATTTGGTCTGATATCAAATGCTTGAATTGACATATGCTTGAAACCGTATATATACATATACGTACGGGTTAACAATATGGACGTTATTCAGACCAGCCATAAGGGACGCACCATTTGCTAAAAAAAAGTTTGTCGCCACAAAAGTCAGAAAAAAAATTGTTGAAAATGTGGGCAGAAAATAAAAGTTTGTTGTCAAAATTGATGAGAAATATATTGATCAGAAAAAACATTAAACGTTAACGTACATATTAGGGAAGGCACGCTACAAAAAAAAAGGTATTTTATTTTCATAGTAAAAAATTGCCGGACGTTCATCACAAAACAAAATATTGTTTTCTTGCGGAGGTAAAAAAAAGTTTGCTACCAACAAAAACTCTAGTCCCCCCCCCCCCCGGATATCTAATAGTGCATCCCTAACAGCCATAATGACACTGACATTAGTCGCACATAAAAGTAAGACACGATATATAGCAGCCGGAATAGCACTCTACTGGGAGACGACACTTCACAAAATATGATACTTCACAAACATCACTATAGTCATTTTTATTTTGTTTTATTTGTCGACCAAATCGCTGTTATTGGGAATGGAATAAGTGCTTATACATCAAAATTTGCAATGTTTGATCTCAAATTAAACTAATATGAGTAGTTTTCATCCACTTGAATTGGTGGGTCACGGTAGCGTCACACGACTTCAAGTGGGTGAACATTTACATGATTTACTTTTGCAGTTTAAGAGTTGAAAATGGCCGATCTTCTTATCAGATCTACTTATCACCCTCTTGGGGCAGAAAAGGTGTATCTTACAAAGTGGTAGATACAACGTCAATGAGATGATATCTTGTTCAACCCTCTGAGCACCAAGTACCTATTCTCATCTACTTTCATGTCGTGATTTCATGTCGTGATTTGAATGATGATTAAAATAAATATATTTAAAAACGTTTTAATGTATTGAGTATAGTATATTTAAGTATGGTTTATTAACTATAATATAGATATAAATAGAAAAATATCAAACTCAGTTATTTAAAACGATTATACCATAATTCCTTCAATGAATTTAACTTTTACAACGCTGAATTATTTTTGTTCACCCCATGGAGACCAAAGGACTTTCTTCAATTTGAAATCATCATAAATGTCTTAGTCATCTTTTTATGCTTCATTGGAATACCTATGTTATGGGTCTAAAAAATGTTAGGGTCTAAGGCCATTATAAATATTTTATTTGTTTCAGTGAGGGATCGTCTGTATACATAATAATCTGACGTCTACAGACGTCAGATTCTGTATAAAGACGGCCCCCGCGCTGAAAGGGTTATTCTAAGTATGTCATGTGGTACATAAATACGACGTTTCAGATTTAAAACAGTAAGTCTACTCTGCAGGCCTATTTTTGAATCCCACCACATTCAACCTCTGAGGTAAAATCTTATGTATTTCCTACGACAGCGCTACACGCATGAGCAAATGTCAAAGTGATCATGCTCATATATAAATACGAGACTGCACATTTTTATCAGCAAAAAGACAACGAGATTTGTAACATAGAGAGATAATAGTCTAAGTTTCCTCTTTCTTTGTTGACATAAATGTAGATACTGACACATGTACACACCGTGTTTCAACATCACACGTTGTTTTGCTGTTTAGCGGTTTGCAATACGTATCAGAAGATAATTATCCCTTGTTCTTTATCCTTATATAATGCATTTCTGCTCAGTATGTGATTTCAGGTACTACGTCCTAGCTTAACATTTAGTCAGCCCTGCATTAATGTATCCTATTGTGTCTATTAGTTACGAAAACATTATGTTTTTAATGTTAAAATCGATGACCAATTCTTATCAACAATAATGTTATGTCTACTTTGCTAAGTATATTTGTGCGCAATTCCGTTTGCAAATTGAATTGGAGATATATCACATAAACAGGTGATACTATGTTAAGACGGATTGAGAAAACAAAGCTTGTATATTATGTATATATAGGAGACTGAACGCAAATTGTTGTTTATTACATACAAGGATATATATTGAATTTTAAACAAAGAAAATACAATATTGCAATTTCAAACAAATACGCATTTAAACATGACCACGACAATTTCTCGCAAATTACAAATTCACGGAATATGGTATTGGAAAGCACTAAACTTAAAAATATATCTGCCGAAACAATCCTGGTGAATAGCCAATCAATAAATAATATTAAAAATATAAACACTCAAACCAGTAATTTATTTTAGTGGTATATTGCATTGCGCAATGACAAATTTAAATTATATTACTGTGAAGTCACACAAAACTGGAACGGTAGCAAAAAAATACAAGCTTTGATAAAATGTTCCTACTCAATAAACCTAAATTGGAAAAGATGAACACGAAAATGGCCGTGTCAGGTAGAACAAAATGAATGCATTGATATCGTGTCAGGTAGATTGAAAGATTACCGAAAACAGAACATATAGATCAGTCAAGCTAAAGAGGGTTGGGCGACGTCTTACGCACGTAAATCTTCAATTAGCTTCATAGTAGAAGTGACATGGATATCCAGATAGAACGGACAATTAGGAACAGACAAAGGCCAGCGAGGGAGTGATACTCGTCCAGTGTTGGTTCAACGTTGGTCCTACGTCGTAGACGTAGGCCCAACTTTGAGCCACCACTGGACCAATATGCGTGGTCTGAGTGGGATAGATTCTAGCTGATAATCAGTCACATGTCATCTCCAGTTTGTCATAAACCTAACCGAGATGAATGAATGTATACAATGACAACCTGCAGTCATCTTCCCTGTCACTCTGTATTAGGCTGAGAATTCATTTCCCTTCACGCCACTGTCTCCATGACATTATAATCACGAAATAATGTTTATATTAGACTAAATCAACGTACAAAACTACTGCTATAACTATGTCGCCACTTGTATTTAGTTGCCAGTTTGACAAATGTAAATTATTTATACACTATTCTTGACAAATCAGTTGATCTCTACATGCAAGATGGTTGTTATTTAAATTGAGTGATGGTACAACACATACGCCCAAATATATTTATTGTTCAATAAAAATACCCATATTATATCATTATAGAATTTCATTATGCTTACGATCGTGGATCTTTATTCTTAAGTTTAGCCCTTTATCTGCCATTTTTTTCCCACTTGAAGTTGTCTCTCGCTACCGCGACCCACAACTTCAAGTGGGAAAAAAATACTCGTATTTGTTTAATTTGAGACCAAAAATTTGCAAATCTTGATATTTGAACACACATTTTATTTCCAATATCACTCATTTGATGAGCTATTATAACATATAAAAAACGATTATGATTGTGCTTGGTGCCTAAAGGGTTAGTGACGGATTTAAAATTAAGTGATCGCTGAAATGACTGATGGTACTTCAACCGCTATAGTTTTATACTGCTCCAATTTAAATCGTCGAGATAAAACAAACATGAATCGAAATGATTTTTGCCAGCTGAAAATCAATTATTTATTAAAAAAATAGCCAGATAGGAATGATTTATTAATGATGTGCTCAATTCTTCAGAATAAAAAAGTGAATAAAGCATTCTTGAATAGGAGTTAGACAATTATCGTCATTGTATTGTTTTGTAACTGTTACCAGTAGCCTATTACATCGTTACTCATTGTGGTTGTTACAAAAATGGTGATAACATTGTGATATAAATTATCGATAAGTAGACCGATACCATGCATTTAAACCCTTTAGTCGCCAATGGCGATTATAATCGTTCTTATTTTTTATTAACTCTTTAAAACCCCATGTTGCAGAAAAGCTGCGTTTCCCATCCCTTTGACTTGATTTCAAAATTTCACCCCACTCGATGTTGTGGGTCGCGGTAGCGAGACACAATTCAAGTGGGTTAATATTTCCTACATCTAACGATTGAGAGCGAATTATTTTGTGAAGCTATTTTTTAGCAATTTTCTATAATTTGTAGTCTGCTTTAAATCATCACCATCCATTGCAAGTCGATAATCGCGACAGCAATTCACGAATACCAGTGGATGAGATTTCACAGGTGAATTCAGCCTTGAGATGGTTAATAGCATATGAAATAACGTTTCTCGGGAGTGTTTTTTCTTTTTTAATTGGTCAGAAATTGCTGGTGTTTAGTGTAATAAAATTAAACAAAATTTCAAGATTTCTACTCACCTGAAGTTGAATTATAAGTTGGAGCTCAAAAAGTTAAATAAAGTACACACGTTTTTGAATTGTGGTTTTAAACTACATATGTCACTGGCTAAACCAGTGAAGAAACCTAGTTATTTACGTAATACGTGTGCAAAATTTAGGACAGGGTTCCAATACAAAAAAGACTTAAGCTTAAGGCTGTAAGCCACGTGTAACTGCGGTTTTGTGAGACAGGGGTGAAAAAAACGTAATAACATTTTAAAGACCTCGTGTATTTGGAAAGAAACTTGAAGTACGTGGGGAAAAAACCTGATATGTTCGATGACAATCTGCTTTCATGTAAGCCAGACATGAACTGCTAAGGGCGGATCAAGTTTTTAGCCGGGGTGGGGGGGGGGGGTGTCACGTCAACATGTTGTACAATTGGGCTCACGTGGTTTTACCCTATAAGAAATGAAGAAAATTAAAATCCCCTAGCCGCTCGCGTATATGAGCATAACATTAAAGACGAGGCACGATTAAACACTGTAAACACGTGTATAATTAATAAATCACTAAATAACTGAGTGGACAACCATTTCTACACAGCAGAAGATGATAATAATATGTCAGCAACTTAATCTTCTATCTTGTAAAGAATATCATTACTCGAGCGTGAGTTATCCCCGCATGAAAGGTTACGCCATAGTGAATCAGTCTATCTGTGGTATCTCTCAGGATTACATCGTCTTCTCAGTGTTTATTACATCCCCTCATAGGATCTTCACCCCGGTTTTAATCCTTACAGGGCTGAAATATTTTTGTATAAATCACGAGGAAAAAGAGTTGTTTCAATTTGAAATCATTATACATGTCTTAGTTAGTTTTTTCCGCTATATTTGAATACTTATTTTATGTGTCTGCGGACATTATAAATGTGTAATTCTTTCAGCGCGGGGATAGACTTTAGACGTCAGAATCTGACGTCAATAGACGTCAGATTCTGACGTCTAAAGTCGGTCCCCGCGCTGACAGGGCTAGTAAAGATTAGCATACATGTCAGTGAAACAGGATACGTTGATCTAATGTCGTTTTAATGCTGGGCCACCGTCTACGACGTTGGTCCAACATTAATCCAGCAGATGCTGAGCGCCTCGTACTTGCCGGGACATGTGTTACATAAAACATGCGTGCATGTGTTATTTATTTTAAATCAGTGCGGTGTTTCTAACCACATCTTCCGGCACGG
>OZ024902.1:117612368-117624868 GCA_964017125.1 Flabesymbios commensalis | reverse complement strand
GAGGCGCACTTCATTGAAGCGTTTTTCATAATGTCATTCTGCCACCTTTTGTGGTGACTGGGGTTGAATTGTTTCAAAATATATATCGTTCAACAATATAAAAATCTACATGACAACTATTGAAACTATTCAGTCATGGGTTCACCCCATGACGTCAAAAATAATCTGTGTCCACTACTTTCAGGTTCAGAGAAAAATAATCCCAGTGAAACGTACATGTACCATCAAGCACGCCGATCATTAAGACTTTATATAAAAAAACTGTATAATTACTTTGTGAAAAGTAGTACAGGAGATATCAATAAGACTTTAATGTCTTTTCTTGGAAAAGATGATATTTTTATGAAAAGTATCGGGTATCCAGTTAATGGTAATTTAATAATAGTGGGAAATGGTTATCCATATCTTCACTTGTCAGCATGCACCGGATGTTACATTATAACAATGTGAGCACATTTAAATGGTATGTTTGGCGGCTGTTCCCTTATTTCAAGATAAAACAAATCAAGGTCAATAAATATAATATCGTTTAGAATAGTTTTAAGACGGCATTAAGAATTTTTGAAAAAATTCAGGAGTCAAATTAACGGATCTAAAGGAAATGTATGAAAATATCCACCGTGAGGCACGTCAGTCGCCGACCACTAGAGGCTCCTTAGGTCAAGACAGAGTACACCCGTCCACGTATGGATTATCCTAGAACCACAGTCTTTGCTGGCCGTCATGCATGATAAAACCCTCCATTTTTACGTGTAATAAATTGTAAGCAGCATCTATAAATGTAATGTTTGTAAGTCGTTTTTTATCCCAAATTTCGGCTCACAAAAGGTAGAATATAGATTTGAGTAAATAGTAAATAGTGTTGTTACAATCGTTCAAATGTAAACTCTTTCAGCGCGGGGACCGTCTTTATAACATAGGTACATTCAAATGAATCAGAAAGAGTTAATTGAGACATTTATGATGTTTTCAAAAAATAATAAATACCATTTGGTCTCCATGGCTTATACAAAAATATTTCATCGTTGTAAGGGTTATTATCGCAGTCAACAATTTTATGCGCCATTTCCTCGCAACGTCGTTGGTGATAAGAAAACATATACAAAACATAAAGTGAAACTGCCTTAATCATACAATACATCATGCTCACCCCAGGTGCCCATTACGGGATCACACAAATATTACTTGAGCATAACATGCTAATAATTCAGAGTGTTTTACACAGTGATGGATTACACGGCAGGAAAAGCCAGTATCAATGATGCCTGAAATCTGAAATGATTCCCCAGATAGTCTCGCAGATTATTATGGAAAACATTTCACTTTCATATTGACATTTTATCAGCAGGAATTTTTCAAATAAACATGAGATGTTGATCCACTGCTGGTTAGATGTTTGGCCCCCGTCTACGGCGCTGACCCAACATCAAGGTATATAATTGAGCAAGGTATATAATTAATTCTTATATTACATCAAATAAGGTATTTAAGTAATTGCCATACTACCTCAATAATCCAATATAGTAAAAAAAATTGTAAAATTTGTAGGTAGTGTATACAAGATATTTATTTGCGCATTGACCTACATAAGAGCTTATTGATGTTTTTTTCTACTTTCAATTATCGCAAAGTGTACGTTTGTCACATTTTCTTATAACATTTTAAATCTCGATGTAACAGAATACAATATATAATAATGTTAACATCCAGAGCATTATGAATGGAAATGGATTTTATATGTAGAATAAGGAAATATACATGCCAAGAATCTTTATTATTTCTACTTTTGTATCAGTTCATATTATTATTATGTGTATTCTAGTTATATTTTACTTATATAGAAGTGTGTCGTTTGCTGAGTGCCTTTGTACGGCAGTATTTCCAGAATAATCTTACAGAGAAACAAATAATTCTACAGTCAACCATTTGACCTCAATTCGACGTATTTTTTCTGACTAGGAGAGAGAAGACATTGGTCAATTATTCCGCTGTAGGTTCTTGGTCGTCTGTGCGGAGTTGCCGTAATGAATAGCAATGTATCCTCTAAGGATGACAGGAGTGAACAACAGGCTGGGCATTGTGTGACAGAGGGCATGTATGGAATCACCAATCTAGACATCCTCCACATGGACTCTAACCATTTACATTCGTATAGACTATACCCAAGATCAATGGTAAAAATAAAAACATGTTAGCTGTATATTTTAAATTATTATGTCGCCTTGTTGAATGTTTTAAAATTCCAAACATCTGTGCCTCATTTATAAACCGTATGACATATGTGAACAAAATAGATTGAATCTAGGGAGGCCCTGAACTCTCATTATTCTTCGGTATTTAAAGCAATCATGTCATTCTCATTGCAATTGAAAAAATAATGTGCTCTGATGCTTGTTTTTTTGTGCTGATTAACTGTCACATTACGTTTAACAATGTTTCATTCCAAGCTGGAATTCCAAACGCAATTTCAAGTTTCAAATCACTAAAGCAATATTATTTATGAAAATAGACATATCGCAAATTGGGTTATTTGTCGAAATGAACATCTGTCACTAACAATTTTATTCATTTCAGTATTTTTTTTCGTTTAAAACATCCTTGATACCGTATGTATGTGACCTAGCAGCTCACTCTCATAGATCATCTGACAGAATCGTGTTCTCGATCCACCAGTCTCATACATCATCTGATAGAATCGTGCTTAACATCCACCACTCTTATAGATCATCCGATAGAAACGTGCTCGCGATCCACCACTCTCATTGATCAATTGACAGAAACGTGTTCGCGATCCACCACTGTCATTGATCAATTGACAGAATCGTGTTCAAGATCCACCCCTCTTATAGATCAACTGACAGAATCGTGTTCGCGATCCACCACTATCATATATCAACTGGCAGAATCGTGTTCAGGACCCACCACTATCATAGATCATCTGACAGAATCGTGTTCTCGATCCACCACTCTCATATATCATCTGACAGAATGGTGTTCGCGACGCACCACTCTCATATATCATCTGACAGAATCGTGTTCGCAATCTACCACTCTCATAGATCATCTGACAGAATCGTGTTCAAGATCCACCATTCTCAGTGATCATCTGACAGTATTGTGATCGCGATTCACCACTCTTATTGATCAACTGACAGAATCGTGTTCAAGATCCACCATTCTCATAGATCATCTGATAGAATCGTGTTCAAGATCCAAGATTCTAATAGATTATCTGACAGAATTGTGTTTAAGATCCTATTCTCATAGACCATCTGACAGAATCGTGTTCTGGACCCGCCACTCTCATATATTAACTGACACAACCGTGTTCAGAAGCCACCACTCTCATAGATCATCTGACAGAATCGTGTTCTCGATCCACCACTCTCATATATCATCTGACAGAATCGATGTCAAGGTCCACCATTCTCATAGGTCATCTGACAGAATTGTGTTCATGACCCACCACTCTCATATATCATCTGACAGAATCGATGTCAAGGTCCACCACTCTCATAGATCAATTGACAGAATCGTGTTTACGATCTACCACTCTCATATATCATCTGACAGAATCGTGTTCTCGATCCACCATTCTCATAGATCATCTGACAGACTCGTGTTTATGACCCACCACTCTCATATATCATCTGACAGAATCGATGTCAAGGTTCACCATTCTCATAGATCATCTGACAGAATTGTGTTCATGACCCACCACTCTCATATATCATCTGACAGAATCGATGTCAAGGTCCACCACTCTCATAGATCATCTGACAGAATCGTGTTTACGATCCACCACTCTCATAGATCATCTGACAGAATCGTGTTCTCGATCCACCATTCTCATAGATCATCTGACAGAATCGTGTTCTCGATCCACCACTCTCATAGATCATCTGACAGAATCGTGTTCTCGATCCACCACTCTCATAGATCATCTGACAGAATCGTGTTCTCGATCCACCACTCTCATAGATCATCTGACAGACTCGTGTTTATGACCCACCACTCTCATATATCATCTGACAGAATCGATGTCAAGGTCCACCATTCTCATAGATCATCTGACAGAATTGTGTTCATGACCCACCACATTCATATATCATCTGACAGAATCGATGTCAAGGACCACCACTCTCATAGATCATCTGACAGAATCGTGTTTACGATCCACCACTCTCATAGATCATCTGACAGAATCGTGTTCTCGATCCACCACTCTCATAGATCATCTGACAGAATCGTGTTCTCGATCCACCATTCTCATAGATCATCTGACAGAATCGTGTTCTCGATCCACCACTCTCATAGATCATCTGACAAAATCGTGTTCTCGATCCACCATTCTCATAGATCATCTGACAGACTCGTGTTTATGACCCACCACTCTCATATATCATCTGACAGAATCGTGTTCACGATCTACCGCTCTCACGGAGCATCTGAAATATATCTTATATGTACCGACATTTTCACGTACATGCGAATAAAAAAATACTCAGAGTAAATGACAGTACAATGTTAAAAGTAGCCAATACATGGATGACTCGATGTTGTTTTTTGTTATAATGTTTGTCTAGCTTTGCAGACGCTGGACCAACCTTAAACCAGAGGTGAGTCAACGTATCTTATTGCTGAGAGATCAAGTCTGGTGTAGCCTACATGAGAGAAAGACACTATTTTTTGGTGTGTTATATATATAATAAAACAGATATATATTATCTCAATAATAAACTAAACGTGAAAAATAATAAGAAAAATAACCTTACACTATTTTTTATACGTGAATTAGTATAGTAATGTTTTGAGTTAGCAGCGAAACACATAATGCACGTTAAACAAGACAAATGTTTTTACTGCATTTTTTTGTACGCGCTTTGTTTTAGAAATACTTTGTTTTTTGTTGAAAGTTGGTAATGATTTGAAAAATGTTCCGCCGCATGATGTGTTATTGTATTGTATGTGGCACTGGTGACAGTTTTATTCAGGTAGTTTTATTCAGTGTTGACGATGGACATGATGAATAGCCTTATTAAGTGAAGCTATAATCACATGCCAGCGGCTGACGGATACCAATTCATCTCCTATACTGGCTACAATATATAATACATGGGAAGCACATTAAAAAATACACAATAACCTCAATTTACTGTTTTTTGCTGAGAACGAAACACCCTTTGAAAACAATATTCATGGTTAAAACGCTGGAATGTGGTAAAAATATAAAAAGTTTTATTTTGGCCTAAGATTTTTCTCAATAAACTGACTACTGAAAGTATGTTTAGTTCAGCATAATCTTATGCTTTTTAGGCTTCGGCTATCACTCTATTGCAGCAAGAAGTCTAAACATCGCTTATAAATAACAACGAAAACAAAATATCAATCAAAATACCGGCATTGATATTATGCAAACTTTAAAAAACATGGAAAATATGGAAATGTGTGAACTAAATCCATTATGATTTGTCTGAATTGCGATCCGAGCCCGCTACGTCTCGGTCACGCAAGCTCTTTATATATATAATGTGCACAATGACCAGGAACGAAACGTTTTCTTAAAGCCTGAAAACCGAGAGCGGTGAACGATCCGGACAGGCAGTAGTGTCAACCACTACATAGGGTCACCCGCAATTATCGGTGGATGTGGAATGACTGTACGTATGTGACTTTATAACACTTTTGTGCACATACATGATAAAAATGACCAAAGATAACCTCATTTGACATAACCTCCTATACACAAGGTGCGATATTCAAACTCAGGCGGTCTGAGTTCAAGCACGCTACATCTTGGTCAATGAGATTTCACATAGACATATCGCAAATTGGGTTATTTGTCGAAATGAACATCTGTCACTAACAATTTTATTCATTTCAGTATTTTTTTTCGTTTAAAACATCCTTGATACCGTATGTATGTGACCTAGCAGCTCACTCTCATAGATCATCTGACAGAATCGTGTTCTCGATCCACCAGTCTCATACATCATCTGATAGAATCGTGCTTAACATCCACCACTCTTATAGATCATCCGATAGAAACGTGCTCGCGATCCACCACTCTCATTGATCAATTGACAGAAACGTGTTCGCGATCCACCACTGTCATTGATCAATTGACAGAATCGTGTTCAAGATCCACCCCTCTTATAGATCAACTGACAGAATCGTGTTCGCGATCCACCACTATCATATATCAACTGGCAGAATCGTGTTCAGGACCCACCACTATCATAGATCATCTGACAGAATCGTGTTCTCGATCCACCACTCTCATATATCATCTGACAGAATGGTGTTCGCGACGCACCACTCTCATATATCATCTGACAGAATCGTGTTCGCAATCTACCACTCTCATAGATCATCTGACAGAATCGTGTTCAAGATCCACCATTCTCAGTGATCATCTGACAGTATTGTGATCGCGATTCACCACTCTTATTGATCAACTGACAGAATCGTGTTCAAGATCCACCATTCTCATAGATCATCTGATAGAATCGTGTTCAAGATCCAAGATTCTAATAGATTATCTGACAGAATTGTGTTTAAGATCCTATTCTCATAGACCATCTGACAGAATCGTGTTCTGGACCCGCCACTCTCATATATTAACTGACACAACCGTGTTCAGAAGCCACCACTCTCATAGATCATCTGACAGAATCGTGTTCTCGATCCACCACTCTCATATATCATCTGACAGAATCGATGTCAAGGTCCACCATTCTCATAGGTCATCTGACAGAATTGTGTTCATGACCCACCACTCTCATATATCATCTGACAGAATCGATGTCAAGGTCCACCACTCTCATAGATCAATTGACAGAATCGTGTTTACGATCTACCACTCTCATATATCATCTGACAGAATCGTGTTCTCGATCCACCATTCTCATAGATCATCTGACAGACTCGTGTTTATGACCCACCACTCTCATATATCATCTGACAGAATCGATGTCAAGGTTCATGACATGGAAAATATGGAAATGTGTGAACTAAATCCATTATGATTTGTCTGAATTGCGATCCGAGCCCGCTACGTCTCGGTCACGCAAGCTCTTTATATATATAATGTGCACAATGACCAGGAACGAAACGTTTTCTTAAAGCCTGAAAACCGAGAGCGGTGAACGATCCGGACAGGCAGTAGTGTCAACCACTACATAGGGTCACCCGCAATTATCGGTGGATGTGGAATGACTGTACGTATGTGACTTTATAACACTTTTGTGCACATACATGATAAAAATGACCAAAGATAACCTCATTTGACATAACCTCCTATACACAAGGTGCGATATTCAAACTCAGGCGGTCTGAGTTCAAGCACGCTACATCTTGGTCAATGAGATTTCACATAAATATAATATTCCCAAGTGAACGGGGAACAAACAGTAGGCCTATGTTCCTCATTCTCAGTAGTCAAAAACATGAGCCTATACCGACTGGGTCCATGTTATTTTTCTTTGGCATATACGATCATAAAAAAGTGCAGAGTAACTGCTACTTGAAAAGTAAGCAGTTGCTGCAGTTTGCCTTTTCCAGGCAGTGTACGTGATGCAGTTCCTTAACGGATTGTACTTTTAATAACTTTCTGGGACTTATATATGTGTTCCCAAATCCAATGATAAATCATTGATATTAAATATATCATTATTCGATATTATGTGAAAAAGAGACATAAATGACTAATTATGCACCATCTACTTTAGTTTACTTGAAAAGTAAGCAGTTACTGCTGTTTGTGATGTTGATGAAGGTGTAGGCTGGGTGGTGGCTGTCTCTGGTCTGTAGGTGATCCATGTGGTGGATGTCTCTGGTATATAGGTGATCCAGGTGGTGGCTGTCTCTGGTTTGTAGGTGATCCAGGTGGTGGCTGTCTCCGGTCTGTAGGTGATCCACTTGGTGGCTGTCTCCGGTCTGTAGGTGATCCATGTGGTGGATGTCTCCGGTCTGTAGGTGATTCAGGTAGTGACTGTCTCTGGTTTGTAGGTGATCCAGGTGGTGGCTGTCTTTGGTCTGTAGGTGATCCAGGTGGTGGCTGTCTCTGGTCTGTAGGTGATCCATGTGGTGGATGTCTCTGGTTTGTAGGTGATTCAGGTAGTGACTGTCTCTGGTTTGTAGGTGATCCAGGTGGTGGCTGTCTCCGGTCTGTAGGTGATCCAGGTGGTGGCTGTCTCCAGTCTGTAGGTGATCCAGGTGGTGGCTATCTCTGGTCTGTAGGTGATCCAGGTGGTGGTTGTCTCTGGTCTGTAGGTGATCCAGGTGGTGGCTGTCTCTGGTCTGCAGATGATCCTGGTGGTGACTCTCTCTGATCTGTAGGTGATCCATGTGGTGGTTGTCTCTGGTCTGTAGGTGATCCAGGTGGTGGCTGTCTCTGGTCTGTCTGTGATCCAGGTTGTGACTGTCTTTGGTCTGTAGATGATCCTGGTGGCGGCTGTCTCTGGTCTGTAGGTGATCCAGGTGGTGGCTGGCTGTATCTGGTCTGTAGGTGATCCAGGTGATGGCTGCCTGTACCTGGTCTGTAGGTGATCTAGGTTGTCCTGCTCCTCACGTCTCTACTTATTCCCTGATGGCTTCACACACTCAGGACGCAATCATTCCTGACAACATCCCACTTTTCTTACGGCGTTACTGGATGTCCACTGACGTCTGCAACTTTAAACCTACGCATGTACTACACGGCTATTTCCCAGTGATGAGCAATCAGGATGACGTTTGATTTTGTGAAACGCACAAGTAACTTCTTTTGATAATTATTTTATAATTTTATTTGATGTATTTTGTGAATAAAAAATATATTACAATAATAGTCTTATCATGAAAAAAATATTCACTTGCATCGGCTGTGTTTCGTGATGAAATATGAGTATATGGGTTAATAATGTAAACGGTATTATGCAAACTTTTAAAACTAAATTTAAGACAATTTAGACCAATTATAATCATATCCCATTCGTTTGAATTCCCTACGGTAGAAATGTGTTTACATAATTGGACAAAATATTTACATAGCTATAATTCAATCGAATTTAATAATAGATTAAATTACACACTGTATTTTTTTTAAATGGAAATGTTAAAGATTTAAGCCAAAAATAAATTAATATTTGACTCCCAGATGAAGCCCAATATAAAAAAATAATCCCAATATATCTCGTTTTTTGATGGTAAAAATAGTAATCATTTTAAAATAATTTTAAGAAAGTTTGTACATGGGTTTATTACAGAAATCCAACCTAAATGCATACTTTATATTATCAGCTCAGATGCTGGTTAGACTCACTGACATCTATTGTACCATCTGCTATCAACTATGATCAGCAATCTCAGACAGTAAAAATGCTAAAGTGCAGAAGCAGACGGCAGCAGCTGCTTACTTCCAAGTAACTGCTTTCTTTAAAGCTATCAGTTGCTGCTGTTTGCCTTCACAGGTTCCACTTAGTGGCAGGTGGAGAGGCAAGCCGGGATGGGACATACCATGCATGTCTCTACTCGTGGCAACCCAAGCAGCACAAACTGGCGTCACACTTCCGGATTGCAGACTCAATTAACCTCCAATCCAGGGATGTTATACATTAATCAGGTAAATGCACAGTGCTGTAGTGTACACAGTTGTTACGGGTTTGTGTCCAAGCTCTAGTGATGCTTTATTGTGAGACTCTAACGGCCGTATTCACAAAAGAGGTTTAACAAAACCCGAGCTTAGTGTTCAGACGAGTGTAACTAAACGGCTGCAGTTTTGCTCTAGTTTAACAAAACTTCAGCATACCGTTTAAACAGACTGATTTTACAGTTTGATCCGACGTTCATGCATACAAATAATGGTCACCCACATCAAAATGAATACAATTTGTGTACACAGCATTGAATAATCTGGTTGAAAGCGCGATCCACGAGACGTCAACGTAATGTTGGTTGTTTAACGTTGGGCCCTTGACGCAGACTGCGGTACATCATTAAACCAACAGTGGGCCAAGGTCTATCGTTTACTGGGTCGAAGAAGGAGATCATTTGCTCTTTTCTAGAGCCTGTAATTAATATCATATGGAAAATAATTATTCTGTTATCGTTTTAATGCAGTATTTAAAAACCGACATGTGTTTGTGTCACATTATAATTATACACGTTACTCAGAATATCCGTCGTATAAAATATTAAACATGGCCTAACTTTCCGATTTTAATTCTCGTTGATCCGATAGGGCGGGGGCCCTTGTGCCGTGGTTAAAGCTGCCTGCTTGGAAAGTCGTAGATCGCGAGTTCGAACACCACTCTGGCCTTCAAGTTTCAGACCGTCATGGCTCGAGTTTCGAATTCTCTGTCCGGAGGGCAGTGTCATCTCATTCATCTCACTATTCTCACGAGGTTCTCCTGACCCAGTTCAGCCTATATGTGCACAAAGGTGGCCTGAAACCCCATTCATTGATTCATTTGTTGATCCGATTAATATTAATTGTTAACCCGTCAAATACAGCCAACGTTTGGTACATGTATTATCCACCCCAATTTAAATAACAATAACAACTGAATGACCAAATGGATTATCAATCTCGTCATGTGTTTGATTAAAGGTACCCACATTGAAAAAATAGTATGTTCTATTTGTGCTACTCTACTTAATAAAATTAATAAATTTATTTTGTTTAGTTTTAAACATGTTTAAACTCAATGTTTTCTATGGCATATTACTATTTCTCGCTAAATGTACATACCCATTGTGTAAATATAAGCGTTTCTGTGATGAACGTCACAGATTTCGTCACATTATATTTACACACATGTTCATTTATTGAAACATTTAAAGTACCAGGTAGCATGTACACATCATTTTCCATAATAATTTGATACACTGAAAATATCTCGTCCCATGATAACCTCATAAAAAACATGCTCACAATGTAAGGTTGGTTTTAGCTTCTCATATATGGGACAGTATAAAAATGATTAGGCCTATATTCTGTATACAAATAGGCAAAGCTATATATCACAAATTAAACTATTCAGAATATGGAGTGTTTAAAACGTCACAGTGATCAGGGTGCCTGTATGTGTCAACCCTAACTACGCCGTATTCACCAATCACACAGACATTGGTAAATTGTATTGTCTCAACCCATTATATTCACTCCTGAGACATATTGCGATTTTTACAAAAAGAAAACATTGTTCATTTCAATTCACTTGACACTGCAAGACATTTTTTCTCAATATAACCTAACTACTATTAGTATCTGATACTTCTGTGTTTGTCATTCTGTTGATATATTAGTGGCAGAATATTCTCAGAAGCTCAGGTAAGCGATAAATATAGTATGATAAAATGCGTCCAAAATCACAGTATTTACAGTAGACTACAGCAGAAATGAAATGTTCTGTCGCGCCCACAGGTCTGTCCACAGCTTTGATAATGTATCACAGACAGACAGACAAACAGACATTTTATTGACAGAAAAGAAAAGTCATTACAGACTTATTTGTCATAGAAATGAAAGAGATATATGTGGATGTATATACAAGATTGTTAATTTGTTAAAATCATATGACAATATGCATGGTATGACATACACAACTAAAATCATGTTGAGTGGCATTGCCAAAACAAAAACTGGGTACATCGATAATATAAATGACTACTACTAAAAATGAATTAAATGACATTGCCAAGATAACATAGAGGTCTATCATTTTGTTTCCCGCACCAAAACCAGAGATAAAATAGCTACTATGTATGACATACTAATTATAAGACACTCTGGAAAGCGTAGAAACCTAAAATATATCTCATTGTTAAATAATGCCTTTCCATTTACATCGATTAGGTCATTTTATTTAATATTAACACATGTAAAAGTTACATATATTGGAGCAGTATAAGCTAATATATTTTATTCGTATTAAACTTGATTATGCAGCTCTGGCTAGTATGATGTATGATCATTCTATTGGATGTCAGATTAAAAGTATGGGCTGGACCTGTGATATTTTATGCTAATACTTTGTTTACGCTATGTATAAGTAAAGTGCTCTATAATTTTTATTAGGCACCAAAATCACGTTTTAGGTGCTGCTAACTATTGGTAATGATTGACACTTATATTCTAGCTTGCATGTTACAAAATGATTTTAGCAATGTGGGGACCTTTAAGTTACTCTGCCATTGGACGGGCTGGAATACGGTACCGGGTAATATAATAAAGACAGGTGTTTCGTGTGATGAAAGGGGTTTTAACTGGAGAAAAGGTTAAACGATGAAAGTAGTACCATGTATGATTATGTGTAAATATGACCATGCAGGATTATAGTAGTAAAATGTGTTTTGTTAATAATGTGCATTAACCCAAATATATAAAGTCAATACTATTTGCGCTAAATGGTTTTACCTTTCACGTCCGTTTTTTATACTTTTTATCATTTATTATTCAATTCAAATAAATACTTACCAATAAACGAAAGAAAAATATATTTATAATAATTAATCAG